>ML298979.1:66443-92399 GCA_005239495.1 Nicotiana undulata
ATTTCCAATTAACTCATCCAGTCTAAGGGTTGCCATGTTATTGGATTCCTGGGTAGCAGTGATCTTGCTTTCCCAGGAGATAGGCAAAACCCTTGTCAAGATCTTCTCTACCTTGTCTTCTTCAAGTATGATTCTTCCAAGAGACTTGAGTTAATTGGTCAAGGTTGTAAACCTTGTGTACATCTCCTGAATAGTCTCTCCTTCTTTCATAATGAAGTTTACTTGTAGAGTGTCCCAAATTTCCTTGGCTGTTGTGCAACTTTGGATTCTACTGTATTCATCAGGACCTAGTCCACATACTAGCCACTTCTTGGCCTTGGCATTCTTTTCCCATTTCGTCAAATCTTCAACCGTGCAGTCAGCCCTAGTCTTAGGTACATCTACACCTTCAACAGTCTTCTTCATTGTTTCAAGGGGTCCATCAGTGACTATGTCCCATAGTTCATAGTCCTCTCCAATAAGATGGTCCTTCATTCTATTTTTCCACCAAGAATAGTACTGGCCATTGAAGAGTGGTGGCCTTGCGGTTGATTGACCTTCCCAGTTCCCAGGTGGTGCACTCATCCTGATCTTTTCCAAGGTGTTAGCCTTTTCAAGGATAACCTGCTCTGATACCAATTGATGTTTTAGACTTCAATACTACACAATAATATAAGTTAATTGTGCAGTACCCAATTTTCGAGTGTTGTCTAATAAGAAGAACCTGGTTCTTCTTGGTGTACTACTTTCTACTGTTGCGGAATAATAAAGCAGTAAAGTAAAGACACAGAGATTTTTACGTGGAAAACACCTGGCTCAAAAGGTGAAAAAACCATGACCTACTCCTCAGTAGAATTTGCTCAAACACTTCACTAAAAACTCTGAGCCAAACGGACTTATAAAATAAACTCTTTTGTAATCCTAGGACTAAATCTAATCCTCTTTGTATCCACTATCCTCTAGCTAATTTCTACAGATTTCAAGCTAACTCTAACTTGAACAATGTGTACCTATTACAATTGCTTCTATGAAAGCTGATAAGATACAATATTGAAACTCCTACTACAATCAACTATACTCAATACATCAACGATGAAACTGTTTCTTCTAGTTGAACTGTAGCCTTCGCACAATACTTATGCTTGCAAAATATCCTGGGAACTTTGCTTTTCAGAACTTGATTCACTTTTGTCTTTGTGCGTCACGAATTTTAGCAGTAATACATTAAGTATTTATAGAGTCAGTTGTCGAGTACATGGTTCAATTCTGATCCAACTCTACCTGGGTATACGAGTTCGACTATGACTCAACTTCCTTCTCTATTTCTGTCCTTGCTGAAATCAACTTCAACCTTCTTTATCAGTTTGCAACCTTTTCGTATTAGGAGACATCCTTTTAGCTCTTTGATACTCAGCAATCACTGATATCTCCTATGCATGAACAATTCTTGTGCCAACTGTTCCGTTCAGATGTGTGTGCTCCGGTGGACCTGATTCAACTTGTCAATCGTCAAAACCCATTCAGTGACATGGACCAACAATTATTAATGTTGATAACTAAAAGAGTGGGATATACACATAATTGGGTTTGATGGTACATTAAGTGATCTGAGTACTACCATTATGAAAAAAGATGTATATCCAAAGCATAGTTTGGATTGAGAGTCACGTTCCATGTAACATGGACTAAAATGATTGGGTTGTAGTTATGATTGGATAATATATGTGCCACCCCACTTCACTTGTGGTTCCTTAAAAAACCCTAAAACAAAAATGATTATAGAATTATGAATAGCCTTAAATTGGAAAAAATTAATCGGAGAAGGGCCAAATATATTCTTATACTAACGAAAAATGTTCAAAGATACCCTCCGTTATACTATTTGGTCATATATGCCCCTACCGTTATACTATCTTTCAAATATACCCCTCAATTGGACGGACTGCCATGTGGCACCTCAGGATTAAAGAGACATGCCCCAAATTAAAATACCCGGTTCAATTCTAACATGCCCCTAATTAGATCCGTATCCGGCTAATTAAAACATACCCATATCCATTTAAACCCTCATTTCACTATAATGATTTTCTGTAGCAGCCAAACCAACAACCCATTTTTATGAAATACCTTGAATAAGTCAGTAAATTCATGAAATAAGCATTAATCTTTATATGTTTTCAATCCGATATCGGCAGCTTCCATAAACTTGCCTCTGTGTGTGTGTTTTTGGACGTTGCATTTTCCTCTTTTTGAGTAATAGAGCCAGTGATAATTTTCAACTTTTATGATGTCAAAGTTGGATTTTGAGATAATTCACAAGTGATTGCAGCAGCCATGACATGGTTGCCTTCTATTTGTAAGATAAAAATGCACGCCTGAGCCTTAGAATTCTGGAAATCGAACCTAATTCCTCTTGTTCTTGAAAATTTATTTATGTTTTGTCAAATTTGAGCTCAAGCTTCATGCTAAAAGAATGAGGTGTCAGAGAAGTTGGGTGCCTTTTCTTCTTCGGTAAGACCATGATTTCAAAACCAAAATACTTTGCTCTCTCATTTGCTGTGGTTGATAGATAAATGGATAGAAAATTTTCTGATTCCATATAAACCCAAAGTCAATCTCTGGGGCACAACCGTTTGTGTTATAACAGGCAATGAGTAAGAAAAAATAGAATCAAAGTAAAACGAAATGGAAAAGAAAAGAGAAAATGAAAGTTGATTCCACTCGTTAAGGATTTTTTAAGTGAAGGGCTGACTTTGGGTCGGGTTATGGATAGAGGGAAAATGAATCGGGTAAAAAAAGGGGATGAGTCTCTTTAATCCTGATGTGCCACATGGAATTCCGTCCAATTGAGGGATATATTTGAATGGTTAGTATAACGGCCGGCTGATATGACCAAATAGTATAACGGAGGATATCTTTAAACATGATGGTACATGATACCTCTCTCCGAAGATTAATAAGTCATCTGAACCACACATATCCGAATTCCATTGTCACAACTCACATGGCAAAGATTCATTGTCCCAGCCTAGATAAGTCTGTCAATGCCTAGAAGTTAGAACTAATTAAAGGCATTAAACCTAGCGTAACATCACACCGTGGGTCCCTCCTAAATAATTTACCAATAATACTTTAGTTTTTAATTTTAATGAGAATACAAGTAATCAGCAGTCTCCAAAGAGTTGGACTTGGACAGAGTCATAATAAGGAAGAAATTTCTTCTCCCCTTTGGTCAGCTGAAAGCCCTAATTTGATTCCTTTTTTAGGGTTTGCAATTTCCTGAATTAGGGTTTCTCTGTATCATCAAGTTTTGGGAAAAAAAAAACGAGCTTTTGTAGTTCTAGAGTAACTTAACCATGAAATTAAAGTTGAGAATATCCCAATTCCATCTCCTAATTCTGCTATTTGCTGTAATTTTTTTCTCCTTTACTGTCAGTTCACACGGTTTAAAGCCACTACCTTCCCATCAAGATGATGAAGATATCTGTCCTAGAACGCAATTAACTACGGATTCTTGCCCCATTAACTGTTTCCGACCCGACCCGGTTTGCGGCGTCAACGGGGTAACATACTGGTGTGGCTGCCCCGATGCTCATTGTGCTGAGGTCCGTGTTGCCAAGTTAGGGCCTTGCACCGTGGGAAATGGAGGGTCCGCTTCTGTTCCGGGTCAGGCCCTCCTCTTGCTTCATATTGTTTGGTTAATGTTTCTTGGTATTTATTTTCTTGTCGGGCTTCTTTAATTGATTACAAGTTCTTTTTGTTGTTGTATATATAAATGAAATTCACTATTGGTTGGTTTCAGATATGTCATTGTTTATTGTTGGGGATTCAATATAATTCTTGGAGATTCAGATGTTTTTTGCATCTTGGTCTTCTTTGGTTCTTTTAATTTCTAGTTTAATTGTATTTAGAGGCAGATCTATGATTTGAACTTTATGGGTTCTAGTTAAGAGTTCTAGTACAACTCATTTGATTTACTGGGTTGGAAATCAGTTATTTATACTTATTTAGTGAATTCTTTTAACATGTATACAGGGTCTAAGCTAAAGCTGTTGGGTTTGGATGAACCCATTAGTTATCCTCTACATCCTGATTGCCTCTGTTTCATCATATGGATAATTCTGTATAGAGCCTGAGTTATTAAATGTAATTGTACTTCTTGGTTTTGTTGGAAGCAAGAGCAAACCTTGTAAGTAGGAGATTTTCATTACTTGAAAAATTTGATAAAGCAGAGCTTTTGCTGCTAGATTCTAAATCTAAGATTGATATTGGACACGTCGATCGGCAGCTCTAAATCCCCCTTTTAGCTTGTTATCAGCTAGTTCTTACTGTAAAGTCAGAGAACAAATACTTCCTGGCTAGACTTCGAGAAATGATTGGGGAGGAATTTCCATTGAATTAGAATCTTCTGTAAGCAGTGGCGGAGGCAGGATCTCCACGAAGGTGGTTCAAATAATAAGTTAAAAATAATTGTAGCTGGGGGGATTGAACCTATGGTCTTAGAAAGGTTTTGAACCCCCTTGACCACTAAGCTACACTTTTGGGTTGTATTAAGGGGATTCAAAACTTAATATATAGAGGTAAAAAATAGATTTTGCCTATATATACGGTGTAATTTTTCAGCGACCCCTTCTGCCGCCCTAAATCCCCTGTCTGTAAGAGATTAATTGGCACGTTGGTTAAACTTGGGCAGGGTAAAACGGGTTGAGTTAATGAAAAAGTATACTCAACACGTCCAAAGTATGCTTAGGCTAGATTGGTTGAGCAACGGATCAAATCCAACCCATCCAACATAAAACATTTTTTCAATTCTTTTCAGCTTGCAGTAATCATCTGTCTTTTCTTCTGATGAAGTGATCTCTGTTTTACGTGCTTCACTGCTAGAGAAATTTTTGATCAGTTAATTTTGTGCTCTTTTGTTATTGCTTGTTGAGATAAAAAAGTTAAACAACTATTAAGATAATCTTTGCAGCTAATTTAAAGTTCAAGGAAGTTTATGATCTACAAATGCAATTTCTTTCCTTGTTGGAGGATTGGGTCACGAGTCTGGTGATATTCTCCCTTTATGATTTTTCCTTTCTTCTTTTGGTTGGTGGTATGGGGGGGGGGGGGATTCATTTGTGTTTTTAAGCTACTAAATGATAAGCTGTCATGTCGACAAACATTATTGAAATATGATGCAAGTTTTTCCTACTTCATCACAATCCTAAGAGGAGGTACACTTGAAATATTAATTAGATACTTCGTTTGTTTTCATAGGTTACAAATATATTGAAAAGGCTGGGTTTCTTCTTATGTTTCCTCCGGTGATACTTTGCTACTAGAGCAGATTATCCAATGGGATTGAGTGGATACTTGATGGGTGCTTGAAGTTATTGCCTGTGACGACAACATGCTCTTGATTTTCTTTTCTTTTTATCCTTTCTTGGGACTTTCTAGAACAGTGTTATTAAATGCGAGAAGCGACTCTATCGCTTTTATGGCTGAAGAGCGACTCACATAAAAAAAGGCGCACTCTTTAACCGCTTAAGCGAGAAGCGCCGCGACGGAAAAAGCGCAAATAAGCGTGCTTAAGTGACGTGAAGGCATCTGCTAGGGTTTTTTTAAAAAAATTTGGCAAATAAATCGTCAGTTGCCAAATAAACATACGCTCTTCTGCTGCTCCAACTCCAGCGACGACGGCTTCTTCTCCAGTGACGACTCCCCTCCCCCTTTGACGCTGATTTTATTCTTTATTCTGCCTGAAGTGTTCGACTCCATTTTACTCTTTTTCTTTCTATTTTTTTCACTTTCCATTCTAGACATCTAATTTATGCTCTGTTCTTCTGCGCTATTTTTCTCGTTCTTCTTTCTATTTTTTTCACTTTTTATTACTCTATTTTTGTGCCCTAAAACTATGCTCTGTTTTCTGGTTTATTGCTCTGTTTTTGTGCCCTAAAACTATGCTCTGTTTTTCTGGTTTTGTGCCCTAATATGTTATGACTTTTGATGATTATTCACTGTCTAGTTTTCGTATCTATTATTTGCTTCTTGATTTAAGAATTGAAACATTTGCTTAATATGTTATTTTTAATGAGTTCTTAGCCATTTATCTATGTCTATTTTTTTTATTTATGTGTTAAATTGCGCTTCAGATGAAAAAGGCGTGCGCTTCTCGCTTCGGTGAAGCGAGGCCTCGTCGCTTTTTTGCGCTTAACGCTCTCCAAAACACTGTTCTAGCTCTGAGTGTCAAAACATTCAGCTGCGTTTTCTAACTCTTCTTTTGGACAGTAAAAAAAAATTGCGTATATATTTACTTTTATTCAATTTCTAGGTCTGCGTTCTCCGTAAGTTTGATGCAATAGCTGAGTTCTCTAAATGTGTAGTAATGAGGTGGATATTATACCTCCTTACAAATCTGAGGGCGAAACTTATGATTTACTTCAGTTATCACAATGCCGTTGAATCGCCATATGAGGTAGTTTTCTTTGTTAACCGAAAGGATACTTTACGGAGGCAGACGGAATTACTAGTTCTACTTTTAGACATAAATTCAAATATAAAATGCAGAAATTAGATGACAAAAGCTTATAAGAAGAGCTGGCAACAAAGTTACTTGGAAGTTCTCAAAGACAAAGGCAAAATACCTTAGCACTCTTTAAACTTGATACGAATTATTAGTTACGGCCTTAAACTATTCGTGGTCTTAATTACCCCCCTCAACATGGCCTTTTGAGAGCCATTACCCCATGGACGCTGTTGTGACAAAGAGTGTGGGTGCACTCACATGCCACATAGATTTTTCTGTATACATGGCATTCTTTTAAAAAATATATATATTTTTACCTTTTTAAGTATGTTACTTTTTTGGATAATTTTTTTCCAGATACAATTTATAATAAAACTTGGATAGAACTACATTATTTAGGCTAAATATTTTTACTTGGCTAAAAATAATGAAGTTTTAGTTAATCTCTTTTTGAATTTGACCTTAAAATAAAGATTTATACAATTGAAGTAAATAATAGTCAAGACATCTAAAAAGTTGTTAAAAAAAATACACATGACTTTTCGTTTCTTCTGATATCAGGCACTTCGAATTGGATTATGAAAACTCCAATTCATTTTTCGATTATGAAATACCAAACCAAATAATCTCAGTTTTGTTTGTTTTCTTAGAGATTTCAAATTAACTGATTTAGTTATTTTTGAAATTTTTGTTTAAGCCTATGGACATCTTCTGACAAGAAATAATGGACCTCTAAATAAAGTATTTATGTCAAATTGCCTAATTACCTCATTTCCATTATATTCATCTGAAAATTTGATAATCGTAAGTACAAATGTAAATCCTTGATATGACAAAAGGATTACAAGAAGAAAAAGTAATAACACAAAGTATGAGATAACTATCATGAGCATATGTTATAACTAGTCGAGACATCTAAAAAGTTATTAAAAAATATACATGGCTATTTATTTCAATTGTATAAATCTTTATTTCAGATCAAATTCAAAAAAAGATTAACTAAAACTTTATTATTTTTAGCCAAATAAAAAAATTTAGCCTAAATAATGTAGTTCTATCCAAGTTTTATTATAAATTGTATTCGAATAAAATTATCTAAAAAAGTAACATGCTTAAAAAGGTAAAAATATATTTTATATTTTAAAAAAAATGCCACATATAAAGATAAATCCACGTGGCAGGCGAGTACACCCACACTCTTTGCCACATCAGCGTCCAGGGGGTAATGGCTCTCAAAATACCAAGTTGAAGGTAGGGGTGTGCATTCGAATCGGTTTATCGAATCGATTATTTGTTATCGGTTTATCGATTTCGATTTTGTCCTCTTCGGTTATCGGTTTATCAATAAACCGATAAAATATACTAAAAAGTCAAATATACCCTTATTCTATAAGATTTTTATGCATTTTTCTTCACAAAAATTGTACTAAATTAGCCGCCTTTTAGTTAAAAACTTCATATTTTGTTTCTTTTTTGTTTTCGAAATGAGGAGCTGTGATTTGAATCGGGATTCTATTAATTGATTTTGAAGTTGATAATTTTCTGTTTTTACTGTGATCAAGAACTAAAACTACTTCAAATGTGATATTCTTCACTTTTTTGTCCTTTTTCATTTTTTATAGGAGAAAATAATTTCAGGAAATGGTGTAAAAAAATTCTCTTCTAAATAATTGGGCCTTAATTATTTCTTTTGTTATCGTGTCCCATTGTCGGTTTAGCGTTAATTTGATTCTTTTGTATTTGTTTGCAGTTGCTGCTCCAAAAGGTTCAGGCTCTTCTCTTCCTGGGACAACGCCAGGTAATTGAGATTAATTGCTCAATGTTTCTCAAGGGATACCTCATTTAAGGAATGATCATATTTAAAGCTCAAGGGAATGTAGTTTAAATTATGAAAAACAGAATTAGCCGTGATGATGTATTTTTTATTTTTATTTCTTTATACCATTGGAGTGTTGGTGGCATACATTTGATCCCTTACTTTAGTTCGTTGTATGTGCTTGTTGACACAATTTTTATGTCATACATTTTTACTTTAGTTCGTTGTTCGTCTTATTTTAGCTTCTTTTTATCTATATTAGTTAGGCTTGTTTATAGCAATATACTTTCCGTGGAATCCCGCAAATTTTCTTATTGGTGTAATCGATAACCGAATCGATATGTCCCAAAAATCGATAAATCGAAAAAATCGAAACCTTATTGAAATGATAACGATAAGCATACAAATCGATAATCGATAAGTAATTATCGATAAGGGTCAAAATCGAATCGATAAATCGAATGCACACCCCTAGTTGAGGAGGTAATTAAGACCACAAATAGTTTAAGGCTGTAACTAATGATCCGTGTCAAGTTTAGGGTGGTGTTAAGGTATTTTGCCCAAAGACAAGAATGTTGAGCGTAAAAAATAATTTCAAGGGCTTTTCTTAACATAGCTGCCCCTTTGCAAAAGCTTCATATGTAATGTTGCATGCATTCTAGTAACACAATCAGCGGAACAATGGTGCAAGCATGTCCATGTGAAAAGAATAGGCATCCTATCATTGACCAGATCTAATCAAGACTAGAGGTGTGTAAAGCTAAATAATCCAGAATGGCCAATTAAAAGATAAAGCTACCCTATAAACGAGTCTAACAAAGCACTGAGTGATCCTTCTAACTATCTTTGTCAGCAGATGAATCACTCTGCGTCAACTCAGCTTGAGAGGTCTCTGGAAACGCAACGGCTGCATTCTTGCCCGTTAAGTTTTTGTATATGTTAAGAGCTTGAGCCACCATGCTGGCCGGATTAGAAGCATTTGTTGGAAGTAACAGTGTTGTGCCCTTCAAAATTGAGAAGAGAAGAAAAAACAAAATGATTAGAAAATCAGTAACGTATGGTGAAGGATTAAAATTAGAAGGTTTCTGACATATGTGCTTCACCTCCTTTGCAATGTTACTGAAGGCTTGGATATACTGCTCTGCAATCCTCAAGCTTGCTGCCTACAGAACTCAATAATAAAAAAGCTATGAATGAGGATGCGGATTGGCATTGATGTAATGTAATATTACAATTCCAAGTTAATGCATGTTTTTAATCTGGAATATCTTTATCCAAAATCTTGTTACATGTCTCATGGAAAAAGAGTTAGAAATGAATTTAATAATCTCACCTCTGCACCTCCATGCTCTTTAGGGGTTCGTGACACCAAGGCAATTCCTTTTGCTGTAGCTTGTGCTCTAGAGAGGATGGCTTCAGCTTCACCTGATTCATTAGAGAGTAGAATCAATAAAAACAAGTTTGATGATCTCAGAAACGAAAGAAAACTGGCTTCACAAATGTGCTTCCTGTTACAAATGTTATCTGTACCAATACTGAAACCTATAGGAACCAGATTAAAGAATCAAGGATACAAAAGAAGAATGATGTTCTAGTACTAACCTTGTGCTCTGTTAACCTGGTCCATCCTCGCAGCTTCAGAGGCAAGGATCACCGAGCTCTTCCTTCCATCTGAAATATTTATATTTGCCTGCCTCTCTCCTGTTGTATGTAACAATTTGATCATACACTAGAAAAAAGTCATACATATGACACATTGAAGTTCTTCAGCATCGAGGAAGCTTTGATTTTACATGTGCATACTCATATCATTTCACTTAGGACATAATGAATGCAGTATATTAGCTTAGTGCTCCTCCTCATTGTTGCTCAAATCAAGGAGAGGAACGGAACGGACTATTACCTTCAGACTCCAGAACTTGAGCCCTTTTTTTACGTTCTGCTTCTGCCTGCATCTCCATAGCTGCCCTAACCCCAGGTGGAGGAGATATATCCCCTGAAGAGGAAATATTAATACATATTCAGTATAACCCGCTTTGTAAGAATGAAGAAATCAGCAGAGGAGAACAGGCTCAGCCCCATGTACTTATTTCATAACGAAGACATTTCAAGCCCCAGTCTTTTGCAGCATCATTAATGGCTATCTGCAAAAAAAAACACAATGGAACAAGGCTATAAAATTTTAAAGTGAAATATCAAGTAGCCAAACGGTAATGGTGAAGAAGAAACTGAATGGAACGAGGCTATCGATAAAATACGTAAAAGACATACCACAATCCTGTCATTCAAAGTGTCCCTTTCCTCAAAGGTCTTGTCGAGGGTGATCTTACCAAGCTCACTTCGCATAGTTGTCTGTGCTAGTTGAATTACCGCATACAACGGGTTCTCAACTCCATATGACGCCAATTTGGGGTCCACTGTCTATGATTGCACAACAGCAAAGCAATCACATTCACATTGCGTAAGTCCGGAAATTTTATTAGTTCTATTCAATAACAACAAAGAATAATTACATATACTCCCTCCGTTCTATGCGAACTTATCTCTTTTTTGGTCCGTTCCAAAAAGAATAATCCCTTTTAAGTTTGGAAACAATTTTGGTTAAACTTACAATTCTATCATTTGAGAGGTTTTTATAAGCACACAAATATTCTAGGCCCTTTTTGAATTGTTTATGACCACAAAATCTAAAAGTCTTTCATTTTTTCTTAAACTCCGTGTCTAGTCAAACAGGTTCACATAAATTGGAACGGAGGGAGTAATAAATAAACATCAATTAGTAACTCATGATAAGTAACGCATTATAGCAGATCTGTTCACCTAATCAGTTTGTGTTCATAATAAGCAGTCCGTAGAGATTTAACTTTAACTAACCTTGACATAGAGGACACCATCAATCGAAATGCTGACATTGTCCTTGGTAATGGCGGTCTGATCAGGTACGGGAATAGCCTCTTCCTTGAGTGAATGCGCATATGCAATTCTATCAATGAAAGGGACCAATAGGTGAAGTCCAGGTGTCAATGTTTTCACATACTGCCCAAACCGCTCCACAACATACGCCTTTTTCTCTGGCACTATATGAATTCCCCAATTTACCGGCGCCCGTACATGATACCTTCAAAAGAAACACATAAAATCACTCACCACAAACTTTTTAATTTATTCAAGAAAAAACATTTACCTACTTGGCGTAGGGGTCGCGAGAAGTAAAAAAATGGCGCGTGGAAGTGAAAGAAGGGGATAGTTGACGTGGGGGGAGCTGATTGGAGAGAAGAGAAGATTGTTTCGTAATTAGAGAATTAGTTGCTGTGGAGATTGCTCTGGAAGTCATGATATGACTATGAGGTGAATGAAGTTGGTGATTTAGCTGCCGAAACTTGTTCATTGAGCTTGATTTTGCCATGTTCCTTATTCCTATTCCAATTGATAATTACGAATTTTCGAGTAGAAATTAAGTAGTAAGATCGATGGAGAATGGACCGGAGGGTTTTATGGTGTATACCTAAAACCCCTTGCTCAAGTTATCAGTTATTCTTTCTTGTTCTTCAAGACTCTGCTGTTATACTTGCGGTAAATAACATCAAGCAAATATAATTTTTCCAAAGTAAATAATCTTATTTCTAATGATAAAAAGTAGTTAGTACTTTAGTAGATTTTTCAAACTTTTAATTTTTGGTGGACGGATTTTCGGTGAAATTTAAATCTTATACCTAAGTGGTGCAGACCGTGGACGTTTATGGAATTACTAGTTATAGTGTATGTGCGATGCACGTGTATTCTGCGTTTGTTAATAAAAAAAATATATGGAGTATAGAATAAAAATGAATTATGCGTATAGCAATAGGCATTAAGACAGATGCAATATTCATTTAAATAAAAATAAATATTATTACACTGACAAAAATAGTTGAATTTAAGTAATCTATAACCTATAAAACTGAAAATTTAGGTGTGGTAGTTATAATACTGTAATTATGAGTATTTCATTATATGAGATAATAATATGTTATGTTGCTATATCTGACCTTGCATACTTTGTAGATGATGTTCTTGGTATTTGGTGGGTCGTCTTATTAAAGATTTTATTAACAAAAATTTGGGTGTAAGTACATAAAAACACTAATTAGTCGACATCAAGATCTGAAGTCAGTTAAATAGGATAGAAATTGAGTCTTTTCAGCCAATTGAAAAGCTTTCACTTCAAAACTTCTCTAGAATGCACATCTTGAACAATTTGCTTTATGATGAAGCAAAAGTCATTCTTTGTATTTTGGAATACCTTTAGTCCCTCTTACACCAAACTTAATACACCACGACAGTCATAGCCATTCAAAAGACTTCAGCCCCAGAAGATTTTTCTTTAACACACTCCTCATATGACTAATGCCAACATCAAAATTATTATACTAAATATCTTGGACATCTAATCTAGACCACAAACATTCTACCATTTTTTCTTCATAAAGTTTCTACACATGAGACTTTCTTTCTTTATTCACAGACTTAACAAATTAGTGCTTTAATTACGATAACTATTGACAATATTCATAGCTACATTTTCAAATGCGCCGTAAAACTTCTTCTGCAAGTGTCAGTTTCATTTAGACATCTCGTCTCCAACTATCAGATATCGTCTTAATTACTTGTAAATCATATTCGGATAAGTATGTTATTATTGAGGTTAAAAAAATACATACACTCTTTAACAGTGTGTTCTCTGCTTGACAAAACTATAAAGAAAACTACTCGACATATTTATGAAATACTTCATATATGTGCGTACAAAAAGTTTAGGAAAAGAAGAACGAAAAGCATTTGGTTATTTGTTTAAGGTTGGCTAGTTTTAACACCATTAATGAAGGATGTGATTCACTACAATTTAAATTTTTTAATGTAATAATAATTTCAAAGCAACAATAAGTTAATTAGCTACAATATAAATGTATTAATGTAACAATAACTTCAAATAAAATAAAAAATAATTGACAAACCTGAGAAGAAAAATCTCTAAGTGATTGACATTTTAAACAGATTCAAAAAATTTAGAAGTCATAACACAACAAATCAATAGGATGCTGAAATTCAAATATTATGAGGCTATGTACAACAGCTATTAGATTTGTAGGAAATGCACATTTATATTATTAGAAGTACAAATTAATAACTTAACTAAAAGAACAAAACAATCAAAAGAATTCTGAAAAAGACTATAAATTTCTTTAAAAGAGTAGTCGAAAAATATCAAGATCGGATGATAAATATATCTGACATAAGCAATAAACTTATCAAACTGAAAACAGTGAGATTATTGATCTTCCACATCTAGATATGTTTTTAGCAGCATTATCCTTTGATTATATTGGCTATTAGATAAATAGTGAGTGAGATGTCATAAGATATTCTGCACATTAAGAATGGTACTTCTATTTTAGTTTATGCCCATTATGTGTTTTCTCAAAGAAATCGTGTAAGAAAGTTTCAAACAGATTCTGCAAATAATAAAGTTGGTCTGCCATAGCGAAGCATGTCGACATCTCAAGGACATACCCTGCATATCCATAAAAAAAGAATCAAAAAATTTTAAAAACCGCGGGCAACAACATGGAACTAAATTGCACACAAAAGAATTTTAACACGAGTTAACTTGAATACGCCGAGTTTAAAGAAGTTTTATTTTATTAGGTCATCTAAAAGATATATATAGGTAACACTCCACAAAAATGGGATTATTTATATTCTATATTATTATAAAAGTGGGAACCTCAAAAGTTAAAAGTTAAATTATCAAAAAGTCCTTTTAAATAATTTAAATATCCTATTTAGTTATAAAACAAAATCCACACCTACACACTAATTTAAGCTACACCTACACCTACAAGCCAACGTGTAAATATACTTAAAAGATAAACAAAATATTTATAATGAAGAGTTGTGTCTTAAAATAAAAGGATGCACACTTTCATCTTAAGTTGGTTTTCTCTTCCTTAAAAGTTGTTTTACGTTGCAAGAAATAAAATTAACTTTTTGAATCAAATGGTTCATTTCCATTGTGCCGTATGTAGAAGTACAAAAAATATTCTTCCTTAAAAGTTGTTTTACATTGCAAGAAAAAAATTACTTTTTGAATCAAATGGTTCATTTCCATTGTGCCGTATATAGAAGTACAAAAAATACTTTTTCTTATGCAGCGTTCTAATTTTTAGATCGCGGAAGTAAAATGTATAGAAGTTTTGCATGGAACATGAATTGATCCTTCGTCTCTACTTATTTATTATACAAGGAATGATACAAAATTTCTCTAAAATGGGGAATCACAAGATATCACTTCGTTAAAGAGAATATATCTCTCTTAAATTGAAAGAGCAACAAGGTCTGCAATTCAAGTCAAAAGTGTAACCTCTTATTTAGATAATGAGTAAGAAATTGCCTATGTTATTCCAAGACATTACAACAAAGTTTTATTTTTCTTGCATAATCAAAAGAAAAGGAAGGAAAATTATAGAAAATAAATTTGAGTATGTCAAGGCTAGAAAATTTTTTGGTGGCTCTTGTTGCGCGGTTGCAGCATAATATTTATTACGTGATGATTAGTAACTGTGAAAACACTATAAATTAAAACAAATAGTGTTATTAGATTACATGATTTTTGTGATATGTTTGTCATAATTTTTTTATTTTTCGGCATGCGATACATTTTCATTTACTAGATAACTTATACATCTTTTCTTGCACCATACAGATAAAATTGTGTGATTAATTTGTGATCATTAAGATAAAAGAAATTCAAAAATACATAAAGTAATAATTATTAATATTTGCACCTTGATATGCAATTGTTTGGACTTAGACAAATGAGTCACCATATGATGATTTATTGGTCGTTTAGACTAACTATTCTTTCGTGTAGAAGTATTTATCCAAAGCTTTATTTTAATAATATTGATTTTGTTTTAGGAAACCGTGTATTACATGGTTCGATATACACGAAGTGAAAAATTTAAAATATTAAATTAAATTACTTAAATATCATATTTGATAAAATAAAATAAAATAATTCTATTAGATAACCTAAAAGAATATTTGGATTATTCGCCAAAGGAAACAATTTTTCAAATTAAAAGTTACAGATGCCATTTATATTTACCAAAGGATGCTTAAACACCTCCTACCACCAACGGCCATCGTTGGCTAAAGGTATAACAAGGTGTGCACTTTGACTTTCTTCGACGCTGAATGTTAAATTGCCAAACACAAAGACGTGAAGATTGGAATATTATTAATCATTTGACAATACAAATGTACATTATTTTGCTTGAAAAATTTATAACTTTTCAGAGTGTATCCAATCCAACAAATTAGTTTTATATTTTTATAGGATATATGTCGTAGATTCAAGGCAAAAAAGTAAAAATATATAACAAATAACGTTGATCCAAGGAACTTTTCTTCCAATAAATACAAGAAAGTGAACTTTGTAAATAATATTGCAACACACTTTTGTCTTAACGTTGAAAATGTTGATTAAAAAGAAAGATAAAACATTCATATTTTCAATTATTTCTCTATGGTATATATTTATGTATGTATTTATAAGAATGAAAAAGATTTACTGAGAAGAACATTAATTAATTGAGGATAGCATATCCAAATAAGAGACGTCGTTGCTAACATTGATTCACTGTTTTACAGACAATTATACGCTTCATTTTACGAGACAAAAATATGTGATTGAGGCTATATGAATGTTGGACAGAAGTTTTCTAGGATGCAAATAAAAATGCATTTTGGCACTTGATATAAATCTCTGTTTAGTCACAAAATTTTCACATTTGAAGATTAAGAAATACCGCACTTCATTATTAGAGTGCATCTTTCGGCAGACTACTCTTTTGAGAGCAAAAGCTGAAAAATTTATTCATATTAACAAGCTAGGTGACATTATAAAAACTATTAATCATGCCATCGAGTCATAAAGTAAGAAGATTTCATATTTATGAATAAATTATCTCCTTCTAAAGTACGTAAAGTTTGTACAATCGAAATTGAAAATGAAGAGATAAACTTAGAGATAACTATGTAGTAGATCAATTTTTTCGAAGAAAAGTACGACGTCTCAATAGATATCGTTGGGACAGTAGAAAGAAGTACTCAACAAGAAAATCGTATATAAAAAAATATCAGGTTAGATACATTTAATTACATAACTGTCATAGAATTAAAAGAAGTAAAAGAATCACGTGTATCTAATTGAACTTTAATTATCATTTTTTTGACAGATTCAAACGATATACAATTATTTGACTTTGACAAACAAGTAAAGATCCATATTGACCATTCACATACCCGTATACTTTATTTTTTCAGGTATAATTTTTGGTTCAAATTTTTGTTCTAATAATATTAATATTATCTGACACAATCATATCTTACATAACTTGACATACACGTGCAACGCACATGCCGAGGAACTAGTGTAACCTAATAAACGCGACTTAATTATATTAAAAATCTTGTTATTTGATCTAATACTCCGTATAAGTTAAAATCCTTTTAACATTTTATTTAATGGTCCTTCAAGAGGTTCGAACTTGTCAGGTTCTTTTAATCTTTAAAATCTGTGTACTTAGAGAAGAAACTTTTTGATGTGAGAAGAATTAAAGTTGATTGATTTTTAACTTCTGTTTTTTCCTAATGATTAAACAACCCATGAATGCAATATTTAAAATTACTGTCGAACTAATACAATGGTACTAATTCATGCATAAACGAATTGTAGTTATGTATGAAGCATTACTTTTGTCCCACATTGGGGGTAAGGGGGTAAAACGCTCCCTAACAAAGGCGATTCTATATCCAGAGACTCGAACCCGAGATCTCTAGTTAAGGATGAAGGAGTACTTACCAATCCTGTAGGAAGCGTTATTATAGCGTTGTATGGCATACCTGAATGGACGAAGATACAAAAGTAGAAATTTTCAAGATATAAGCGGAGCAATGCATATTCCTGGCATAAAAGCAACACTAACTAAAGTTTATTTCTTATTAAAAGTACTAAACCATAACAATCCACGAGTAGAAAAAATATTTTATCTTATCTCAACGTTTAATACTCATAAAATCTATTTGGAAAAATTTAATTGCCTCATTTTATTAATGTGATAAATAAGACGAACCTAAAACGACTATAAACAAAAGAGTCACTATGGGTATTTGCCTTATTACATTCGAAAGATGATTCTAAGACAAATAATCCTGATCTATTTAGTCCTAGAGGGACCTTCTCCAAGCTTGTTTTCTTGGCTTCGTCAATCAGGTCATCTAGGTCGCGCATGTCCAGCACCAGGTATGCCATCGCTAGATGTCCTCCCTCGTTACCCTCTACATTTTGACGAACTATGACTCTTTTCCTCATCTTCCCCTCTAACTCCATCAGACCCTGCTCCAGGTATTCCAGCCTTTCCGTTGACCTTGTAGCCATTTCCCTCCATTTATTAATTGACTCCATATCAATATTGTGTTGTTCCAAATGCCCGGCCTTGGACTCGTGAACTCTTTTCCGCAGTCTGTTATACTTCACATGTGCTTTAGGAACATCATCTATGACCCTGTTCCCTTGACCAACCCCTGGCTCGACTATTCCCGCTATGGTATCGTCCAACCATGATGGGTAGAAGTACACATGCTCTGTGTGGTATCGATCTGGCTCGATGGTGTCCCTTTACAAAATGATCTTTAAGTGCCACATGTGTTGTGCCTCACATTTGTACGGGATGTCATCATCTTGAAAATCTGCTCTATGGTGTCTGATTTTGGAGACTCGTGGTATGACTTGTCTTCTACCAGCTTGTCTTATGACCCTGATAGGAACATAGGGGTGTATGACTCTTAACCCGATCAACACCAAATGAGGAACATCCCTGGATCTGATGATGAACACTGGTAGGGAATTACTCGAACATCCAATGAACCTGGTCCTCAGTCAGATGGTCAAAAAACTGTACCCATTCTGTAGCATTCTCTGGTTGAGCAAACCTGTCTGAGATAAGGTCATTCTTTTGGGGTGATGGAAAGTTATGTGATCATTCTATGGTCTCCGTGGAAACTCTTGGCGGTATTGGCCTCTTTGGAGATGTTCTAGCAACCAAATCTGCAGCAGCAAGTTACAACCCTCAAAATGTTTAAACCCTTTCTGGCAACGATCCAAAGCCCAATATATTTTTGCTATAATCATAGGAACGATAGTGTATGCTTGTCCCTCGATTCCTTCCATCAAAGATTTTGTTACCATGGCCAATCTGGTGTGAATCCTGACCCTTTTGCTTGAAAACGCTATTATACCCAGAAAGCAGATGATGAACACGAAAACCCTACGATGAATCCAACCCAGGAAGGTGATGTAGAACTCGTCATGAAAAATATGATAAGATTTGTTGTGTTCGTATCATTCATAGAGGAAGTCAAAAGGTATGTAGGACTTCTTCAGACATACCAAGTTGTCATTATTTATTAGGCCCATCATCTTCAGAAACCCCCTGGGGGTGCGATTTTCCGGTACCAATAAACTGGGACTGTCCCAAGGTAGTCCAGCGAATGCCTATATTTCCTCCAAAAGAGGAGTCATTTCTATGTTGCCAAAGTGAAATACAACCCTTTCTCCATCCCAGAACATAGTAGAAGCCTCGATCAACATGTTGTTTGGTTGGATGTCTAATAAGAAAGGTAAGTTCCGAGGACCCCTTTACATGATTTTTGTCGCTTGAAGGAAGGTCTTCCCACCAATCTAACAACAACGGTGGTATATCTCGGACCATGTCGAACCTGAGGACTTCGTGCCTCATTTTCTGCAAAATAAACAAGTTTAGACCCTTTTCCCCATCCGAATTTGACTATTTATACATTAACGATTAGCATCTAGGCATTTATTTCTCCAAATAATGCACATATCGTGGTTGCGTCCGTTGGGATTATGTAAACCCCGGTGGACTTTGGACAAGGCTTTCCTAAAAGGGTTATTATGCAGACAATATATTAACCCAGGCTAGGTTTGACCATGATGGATGTACAATTATTATCAGAGTAAGGTTTCTATAAAAGTCTAGACTGGTACCCTTCAGCAAACAACTTGAGGGGGAAAGGCACGGAACCGTCGACTGCACTACCGATCGACTAGTTTTACCGCAAATGAGCCTTTCCAAATTCAAAAAATGGTGGTATAGGAAGAGCGCAGACACTCATCAAGTGTTGCTATGGTATTAATTACGCACGAGTGGAATATGATGTTGAGCATGTATTTATGCAAAAGAAAATAACAGGTTGTCAAGTATTTGCACGATGAATAATGATAAAATGCGATATTTAATAATTGTAAAGGCATTTAAGAAAGAAAAAAAAGAGACAAGTCATTTTCCATAGTAAAAAGTAATAGAACAGGGAAGAGAAATCATGAAGATAGGCAAATAAATTCACATAGAATGGGAAGGGAAAGGGGTGTGCAAGTAGTATTAACGGAATAATATAGACATGCTTAAAGACTAATTCACAAAACAGGTTCGTAATGGTAAGAGCCTAAGGATATCCCCAGCAGAGTCGTCATGCTGTCGCGCCACCTTTTTCTCGCGAAATCAAGTTTTTACATTTTTGGGACAACTCCTTTTGAGAGGGTAAGGAATTGGAATTGGTTAGAGAGTCACCACCTAACGGATTAAGGTGAGTTAGGGCGCCTACAATAGATAACTCATATTACCAGTTCACATCACCAGAGATCCGGTAAGGGCTCAAATTACCTTGAGGGGAAGGTGTTAGGCACCCCTCGAGGTCCACAACAGTTGGACCCGGCCGAACTTGAATTAAGCAAATTAGTCTAAGGAAAAGTAAAGAAAACTAATTAATAAGGATGGGGGTTCCTAAGTTTTTTAGCCTATAGGATCACCCCGTGCAATACTTTGTAACTCCATCAGGTTGGGGTGTTACTCATAGTATTTAACGCACGGACTATCATCTCCTACTACCCAATTACTATCTTCAACTTTTTACCTAAAGAGCTCTAATTGATTCTAGTTCGTTTCCTATGTGTGCACTACCCATCCCTTACCTATGGCCCTGCAGGCATTATGACTTCCTTTTGGGATGGTTCTAAACTAACCTTAGTTGATTAAAATTGTAAAAGACTAGGCTACAAAATAAAATAACTAGGACTTTCAAATAAAGCAAATATGGGCTTGTTGACCTCCACACATACATGCAATCGATTTAGCAAACTTTATTAACCTTAAAGTCTTATAGGCAGGATATCTATGTGAGGAAACAAATGTGCAGAAGCAGTTTTATTAAGGCGAGTGTTAAGACTTGTTGTTTGCCTACTAATTTTATTCGGTATAATATCTGGGCACTTCAAACAGTAATGAATCACAATTTTGAATCCAAAATTGTTATTAAGTCCTATAGGCATGTCGTCTAAGTGATTGACAGTGGAGCTTGTATTCAGAACCAATTAGTATATCCTAAAGGCATGATATCTAATGTCGAAATGATTTTAACCCTATAGGCATGATTTCTAAGCGCAGACTGATTTTAGCTTCATAGACATGTTTCATAGCCTTGTATTTCCTTTTAACCCTATAAGCATGCTTTCTAATTACTGAACTGACTTAAATCCTATAGGCACGATCTCTAGGTTTGAAATTGATTTTAGTCCTATAGGCATGATATCTATTACTAGATTGATTTAACCATATAGGCATGATGTCTATTAAGCAGTGTATGGACAGAAATTATGCACATTGCCAGAAAAATAATTTAATCAAACATAGGGATCATATGGGCATCATTGCTAACACATATTTATTGGAAAACTTAATGCAACCTATAGGCAGGATTTCTAATATGCAATTTTAATCCTATAGGAAGGATTTCTTATATGCAATTTTAATCCTGTAGGCAGGATTTCTAATATGCAAGCATAGTACATCACTCGTACGATTTTAACTAAGATGATGTAAAAACAGGGTTAACAACACAAATGAAACACTATTGGCAGGATTTCTACCCGAATTGACCAAAAAAAGTAAAGACCCTTCCCAATTTTACTAAATACCCCAGAATCTGTTCATTACAAACTTGCTACAGACCAAAGTGATGAATAAATTTACATAATAGCAATAAGATACACTATAGGGAGCCTTCATTAGGCCCAAATAAATGTAGGAACCAGACCTTCAAACCAATAAACTTCGAGTCTCATTTCATAGGTACAACATAGCCAAATACGAGTGATTCACCCATAGCACATATAGAACAAGGTTTCCATTGTGTCAAAGTTCCCAAGGGCCTCAGGGACCCACGACAATGCTCACACCAGAACCCCCATACTCAGAAAGGATTTAAAAGAGATTAGGAACCAGTCCCTAGTGTGTCAGAGTTCACAAGAGTCTCACATGGACCCTGAGAAGTGCTCACACTGGGGTGGTTGAGGATAGAACCTAAGGGACTAAGAATGAAGGTTTTTAAAGAGTAAAAACATATAAGATGAGGTAGAGAAAGATTTAAAACAATTTGATTTTAGAAGAACCAAAGTTAGAACACAGAATTGCTTTCAGAAAACAAGCAAGGTTTGCAAAGTACATAGTTTCAAACAAGTTAATTAAGAAAAGACCTAATTACACTAAGTGGGCATGCTGACATTTTAGGACAACCTTGTTTAATCACAGAAGAATTTAAAAGAAGTGTTAAGGCAAACAGTTAGGTTGACAAGTTGGCAGGACACATGAATTAAGTAACAACACAAATTTGTAAAGTTACGATAAATTAACTAATTTCAAGCTGATAGTATCCCAAGGATGCAAAGATCAGAACAAGTGCAGGTTTAACAAATAGTGTGCATGGACAAGTTAAACATTAAGCTATCTTTCAAGAAGATTCATATTATTCAAAATAACTAATCTCAAATTAATAGTATTAACTACAACAACAACAACAACAACCCAGTGAGATCCCACATGTGGGGTCTGGGGAGGGTAGTGAGTACGCATACCTTACCCCTATTCCGGAGGAGTAGAGAGGCTGTTTCTGGTAGACCCTCGGCGCAAGACAGAAAGAGACAATGTCAGTAGTGTGATGACCCAAGGGGTCATTTTATAAAATTAGACTCCGCTCCATGCTTAATAACCATAAAAAGACTAAAATTAAATACCTTGATTTGCGTGCGCAGTCCAAGCGTGAAACCGGAAAGCTTTTATGCGAAAATATGAGAAATAGTGATTTTTAGAATTTAAATTTGATAAAAGTTGACTTTGGTCAATATTTTGAGTAAACGGACTCGGATCGGTGTTACGACGATCCTGGGAGGTCCGCAGTAAAATATGGGACTCGGGCGTATGCTCGGAAATGAATTCCGCCCGGAAATGAATTTCGAGGTCCCAAGCCTTAGAAATCAATTTTTGAAAGAAATTATTTTGCTGAAATGTTTGAGAATTAAAGAAAAGAAATAATGCTGAAAATCATTGGTATCGGGTCCGTATTTTGGTTCCGGAGCCCAGTACAACTTTTGTGATGACCTAAAAGGGGTCATCTTATGTAAATCTACTTGTGAATGCGTTGCGAGGCCCTGAAAGCCTCCGTTAATCTCACCTCGATGTGCGTTCGCAGTCCGGACGCGTAGTTGGGAAGCCTTTATGTGAAAACTTGATTAAGAGTTGAATTTATGATAATTAATTGAATAAAGTTGACTTTGGTCAACATTTTTGGTAAACAGACCCGGACCCGTGATCTGACGGTCCCGGAAGGTCCGTAGGAAAATATGGGACTTGGGCGTATGCCCGGAATCGAATTCCGAGGACCCAAGTCCGAGAAATGAATTTTTAAAGAAAATTATTTTATGAAAATATTAGAGGCTTATGAAAATGAACCTTGATGTGAAACCTGTGCTGCCGGGACCGTATCATGGTTTCGGAGCTCGGAACAGGTTCAATATGTTTTATTTAAGTTATCTGTGAAATTTAGTAAGAAACAGACTTGATTTGACGGATTTTGAATCAAAATGGGAAACTTAGAGTTAATGAAGTTTTGAGGATTTTCATAGAATTTGAAATTTGGCTTGGAATGTGATTTTATGTTACCGAGGTACGAATGAGATTCCGAGACCGGGGATAGTTCCGTTATGTCATTCATGACTTGTCTGCAAAATTTGAAATCATTCCGAGTAGTATAGACCGGTACGGTGCATTGAAGTGAATTCTAGAGTTTCAAGTTCTTAAGTTTTGATTCAATTTGGTTTTGGGGTTGAATTTTGAGTTTCGTTGTTGTTTTTCATGTTCCGGAAGTTCGAGCGAGTCCGTATCACGAATACAGACTTGCCGGTGCTTTTGGACGGGGTCCCGAGGGGCTCGGGTGTGTTTTAGACCCCCGGGAGCTAAGTTAGAAAAACCAAAAATTTCTGCTATCTGGTTTCCTTCTCTGCGATCGCAGAAGGTGGGTTGCGATCGCAGAGAAGGATTTCTGCTGGGCTGTTGATTGTTCTCTGCGATCGCAGAGGTCTGGGTTCCACACCTTCGCGATTGAGTCTTTTATCGCGATCGCATTGAGTCGCGTCTGGGGTGGCTGGGTTTGTTCTTTGCGATCGCAGGACCTCTGCCGCGATCGCAGAGGTCCGACCAATTGGTCTTCGCGATCGCAGGACCCCTGCCGCGATCGCAGAGGTCTGGCTAGTTGGCCTTCGCGATCGCAGGGCCCTTGTCGCGATCGCAGTTAAGGAATCCCTGGGCAGTTTTATAAAATACGGGACTTAGCATATTTGCTCCATTTTCATCTTCCTCCTCAAGTTTTTTAAAAAGCTCTTCAAGGGACCTTCCACCACTATTATTGAGGTAAGTAAATTCCATAGTTTTACTAGTTTCAAACATTAATTCCTAGTTAAATTCACTACTAAA
Organism: Nicotiana undulata; assembly: GCA_005239495.1. Classification (NCBI taxonomy): domain Eukaryota; kingdom Viridiplantae; phylum Streptophyta; class Magnoliopsida; order Solanales; family Solanaceae; genus Nicotiana; species Nicotiana undulata. The sequence continues at coordinate 90,673 of ML298979.1, forward strand.
TTATCTAAAATCATAGAATTAGGTAGTAATTTTAGGGCTCTTGAGGATTTTGTGATTTTCCATTTTAGGCCATGAATTCAAGTAGAAATAACACCTTAATGATCCTTAGGCTATGGGTCAGTGATCCCTTCGAGAATTTTCGGAATTTGATCTTGCGGGACCGGGGTTGGAAATTGGGAATTCTTCAAGAATAGCGATTTTATTGAATAACTAGGATAGTTTCTCACATAGTGCATGCATTGATGTAATTTTACACCTTTTGACTAGTTGCGAGTCCTCGGGTGTAGAGTTCGGAGTTTCGGGCGCAATTGTGGTCCGAGGGGTAGATTCGACACGAGGTGAGTCTCCTTTCTAACCTTGTAAGAGGGAATTGTCCCCATAGGTGATGTATATGCTATGTGTAAATTGTTTGGGGGCTACGTACGCGCCAAGTGACGAGAGTCCGTACGTAGCGGCTATTATTGTTATTTCCGGGTAGTTAGGCCCACATAATGCTTTATATGCTTCCTCGTAAAGCCTTATATGCCTTATATGCTTCCTCGTAGTGCCTTATATGCTTTCCTTGAAATGCTTTATATGATTCATGGTGACGCTATATGTACTATGGGATGGTGTTTTGCATAGTATTGTGCCTCTAAGGCTTTATGGAAAAATTGTTGAATGGAAAGGAATTTTTGTTGAAAAGAAATTGAAATGAATATGGGATCGGGCCGTACGCCACGTTAGTGTTGAAAAGAAATTGAAATGAATATGGGATCAGGCCGTACGCCACGGCAGTGTTGAAAAGTAATTGTGACATATATATGGGATCGGGCCGTACGCCACGACAGTGTTGAGAAATACTTGGAGTACACATGGGATCGGGTCGTACGCCACGGCGAGTTTAGAAGTTACCTCATGGGAGTGGGCCGTACACCATGGCGGATTTAAGAAATTGTGATTATTGTTTCGTTCGGTGGTCTTACCCTTGAAAGTGCTTTATTGCTTAGTTCAGTAGTTGTTTGGGTTTCTGCTCCTGATATGTACTTGTTGATTATTTCCTGACATGCCTACTGTATTTCATTATATTTTATCATATGTTATTACTGTTGGACCTTAGTGAGTATCGAGTCAACCTCTCGTCACTACTTTTTCGAGTTTAGGCGGGATACTCACTCGGTACATATTTATTTAATATGTACTCATGTTGCACTTTCTTTTCTTTTTTGTACTTGACTGTACAGGTCCGGAGGCTGGTGCGTCTGATTATCAGACCGGTGCTAGATATTGATAGCGTGGTCATACTTCACGGTGAGCTGCTTTCCCGGCGACTTCCTAGCAACACCCTGGAGTTCTTTTGTTATATTCTCTATCAATTTCATTCAGACTGAGACTCTGTATATATTGTAGTCATTGTATATTCAGTAGTTCCCATGACACTCGTGACACTAGTTCCTGGCATACGCGTAGTGTATATTATAGGTTTTGGGTTGTATAGGCATTCATATGCTTTATTTTGGCCACTTAGTGATATGCTTTTATTTTCGTATCTAGCTATCACCATGTTTAACTGTTTAAGATTGGTAATTATTGACTTGTTTAATCAAATGGGAAGGGTAACACTTAGTATAATTCATATTGGCTTGCTTAACCTCGTCGTTGGGCGCAATCAAGACCTGGATTAGGATTCTGGGTCGTGACAACGTGGTATCAGAGCCCTAGGTTCACGTAAGTCTCACGAGTCACGG
>ML298983.1:0-14604 GCA_005239495.1 Nicotiana undulata
GCCACCATTGTAACCATAACAGGTGTACCACCGGAGATAATGGTCTATATGCGCAATATTGACCCGCGGTATAATCCGGTCAAGCAAAAGAAGAAGCCAGAGCCAAATAATAAAATATAAAATTATGGAACCTCGAAAGGTCGATTTAGTCCGAAATGTTGAATCATTCAGACTCGTTGCTAACATCAACCCATCATCACTTTCAAAATTCCGAGGAGAAAGATGATTGTTAGTATGACACATTGTCTCGGATGTCTAGGTAAATGCAATCTTAATTCAAGCAGAGAAAGGTACACAATCTCTTATCTATTATAGAATGCTCTTAGACATGGAAACTGCATATCTATATTTTGAGAAGTTGGCATTAATTTATATTGCCCTAAATTTAAGGATTTATTGTCAATATCATTCAATTCTCGTAGCCATTATATTTTTATTATATAATATTGTGCATAAACGAGAACTGTCAGGAAGACTAGCTAAATGAGAAGTCAAACTTATAGAATATGATATTATTTATCAGCCATATACGGCAATAAAATCACAAGTTTAGCAGATTTCATGACTAATCTTTGCTTGAGCATATTACCAGAAGCTGAAATCAAAGTACATGTTATTTCTGAGATAATTCTCGGGATCTGGACCTTCTACACAACTAAGTCCACAAGTATTAAAAGTCCTGGGTTAAGGACAATGCTTAATGCCTATCAGGAAAAGTATTTAGATTTCACAAAAGTTAGTTTATTACTAACAACAAAGATGAGTATAAAGAATATGATACATGATTGAATTGGATGGGGACTCAGAGCAAAAGTATTGATTTGACGATTGATCAAATCCAAGAAAACTATACAGCCCAAGAAAATCAAGTCGGATGTGCTAGTCTCGGATCTACTGCTGATATCACTAACTCCAGAAGAAACTCCGGACTCTTATTGAGAAATATTATTTCTGGATCAAACAGTAACAGGATCGATTCATCCCTTATCTGGGTGATCCCTTATCTATCATCAATTAGAATGAAAATGAGGTAAGCCCGACTAATTTAATTTTGGCATAATAACTTCATTGATTACTTTCAGAATGAGACTTTACCCACACACAAACACACTCTCGATAACTCTGAGTGTGTCTCATCCGGTACTGCCTTGTTGAAGGAGAATCATATTTGAGAATATTCAAGGCTCCAAAAGCTAAAATGCCACATGTACCAAACAAACAAAATATATGATGCGAGAAATCTACAAAGAAAGCCGTAAAAATTACTCTGGTAATAAGGCAAGATATCTCATGATCCTCGACAATATTTTGGAACCTCCATAGTTCCCGGCCAGAGTAAAAAATAAAGAAAGAGCTACGATACCGTCTCTATGCTTTAACTGGACCATTTGAAATTTCATCAACAATGAAACTGGCTATCCTATACGAGATTATTAAACTGGGGACTGTCAAATTATGATTCCAGTGTTTGAGTTCTCATACCTCAAATCTCAAACACTAGGGAGATCATTTATACTTGAAGATTAGTCAATCCGACTTGACATTATAAGAAGTGATTCAAACAATCGATTGCTTTGGGAGATAAATTTCTAAGAGTATTCCGACATTATTTACCACAATCTCAACTCAGTCAGTTGTATTGATCATATCAAGCATAAACGCTTCAAACAGTTTTGAATGAGATCTTCAAAAGTGCATATACTTCTCTTACACAAAAAGGATCGAAAACTCCATGTCGATTCAAGAATCCCACGATAATAAATGAAGCTTCTATGTTCAAGTCAACATAAATGTATGCAAATATGCCATCAAAATAAAGTTCACTTTGAACAAACACATGGCTTATATTTGGTCCAGCAACGACCATTCAAGTTAAAAAGCTTTTCTTAATGGCTAATTATATTATGACTCGGATCGGTTGTCCCAAACATATCATATATTATTTTAGACATGTGTCCCTCTCTACTTGGAAGTATGTTCATATACTCCAATTTGGATTCAAAATCCAATCAGATTTAATGTATCTTCTAGACAAATCTACTAAGATCTATATTTATTTGAGATCAGTATTCCCTTAAACTCAATGTCTTACTGAGATCAATACTCCAGGAAATCCTACCGGGATTAATACTTCCACAGACTAAAAGTCAACTTAGATGAATCGATCCTATTTTACGCATGAACGATGGATTCAAATATATATTTCAAGTCTGTAAGACTAAATATGAGCACTCAAATAAATTCATAAAGTGCCATGAAAAGTTAGTACTCGGATAAATTCCCTAAAGTATCAAATGATGATATTAGGCCCGAAAGACACGAGGAAGTAACTGAATTCCCGGTATAGGTCACAACCCTTTTGATGAAATAAAAAGGGTCAAGCAGTCATCATCTAAAAAGTATAAACCTTCGAGTCTCGTATGTATTTTCCTTTTCAGCAAATGGACCACATGGAAGGAATAATCATTTACTCGTACTTTAAAGCTCTAGCACTTGGGGGACTATAGAAGGCAAAAAAGACTGGGAAAGGCAGAATTCAAGTCAAGCCTAAGGCCTACCCAACAAACGAAAGTTAAGAGCGAAGTCAAGAGCCAAAACCGCTAGCCTGATTCAAAAACCTACAAAGAAAACACTCGTGGATGTAAACGAATGTTCAGGTTAAAGGTAATATTTAGTCAAGGGTTGCAAGATATACCCTTGTATTTATTCAAAAACTGTTGTAAATGAAAACAGTTGCGGGTAAAAATTCATACCCTTATATTTAAAAACTATTATAAACAGTTATTCCCTTGTATTAACTCGAAAAAACTGTTGCAAAAGAAAAACAGTTACGAAATACAAGTTTATATCAAATCTATTAAAAGAAAACAATTGCAAAATGAGTTATAGACGATACGCAAACACATGTGAAATGTTACGAAAGTTCAATACAAAAACTTTCTTTAAAACATTGTTAAAGAGAAACATGTGAAGAATTCCTATCTCTCTATTGCATATTTACACCATTATGAAGTTGAGACGTCTTCTTCATTAAGTGTCGATCAAAAAGGACCCTCTTTTATAAATCGTGCTCGTTTAAAGAGACACGAAGTATTGAAGCATTTTTAATGCAAAGTCAAATAACAAAGGGTGAAACAAAAACCCAAACATTAAAGTAAGCAGAAAATAATGCCAAAATTTATATATCGGACTTGCCAAACATAAGGCAAACATTTCTCTTCAAACCCCGAAACAAGACAGGGGTAAACCAACCGATTATTGACGAAACGAACATGAGCGTTGGAGTTTTCATATGAATCTCTAAGTTCTGCTCTCTTTTTTCCTTCGTCCGGTTTTTGTCCCTATTGGGTATTTTCGGCAAGGTTTTTAATGAGGCAGAGGCAAGGGAGAAAAGGATCAAATCTTTCACTTCCCGGTCATATCACAGTGAATAACCGGAAAGTGGGGGGACTATCTGTATTGGCGAAAAATAGACTCGCCATGTGGGTCTATTAAATGGAAACACGTGTCAGCAAAGCTTGGAGAAAAGTGAAGAATGACATGTAAAGATGATATGTGAAATACCCCCGTGACCGAATACCGTGCCTGATAGCCTCGAAACTGGTCATCATAACTAGCTCGGAACAGGTGCGGGAGAATATCCCATAATTACAAATGAGGAAGGAATCAATTAATCCCGGATAATATGGGATTTATCATCATTACTACATCATCTACAAATCAATTATGTAACGTACAATAAATGCAATAAATGATTGTAACGGTCAAAACAAGGCAATCAATAGCAAGATTGACTCAACAAGCGCGAGATTGACTCAGCAGGCACGAGATTGACTCAACAAGTACGAGAGTGACTCATCAGCCACGGGATTGACTCATCAGTTTTGGAATTAACTCATCAGTTATGGAATTAATTCATCAGTTACGAAATTCAAGCATTTACACAACCGTTACAAGTCTTCTAAAAGTAATGGATGGGTTGAGTAAATGCTCATAATGGACCCGTTATTCAAGGAGAATGGTTACTTAGATTTATCCCTATAAATAGACATAGTTTTATCACAATCAGGGAGATCGGACTTTCTTCTCTACAATTTTATACATTATAATTCATATCATCTTGCTTCCAAGTTAGCCATAGTTTGGCCCTTCAAGCTCCATTCGGCTAAACATCCTGTCAAGGATTATTCAATAAGAATTATTTCTTCTCTGCTTTATTTTTATTATATTATCTGTCATTGAATTTATTTTCCACTTCTCTATCACGTTGTATTAACAAAAATTATATCTTTCGAATTGAATCGGTTGCTTGTGGCCCATCATATAAAATTATTGTTTTGACCTTGAAAGCTATTTTTTGGGTTAAACAATTGTATCAACAGAGGGTATCCGGGTAGATCCCAAGAAGATTGAGTCAGTCAAGAACTGACCTAGACCCACTACAGCCACAAAAATTAGAAGCTTCTTGGGTTTGGCAGGCTATTACCATCATTTTGTGGAGGGGTTCTCATCTATAGCATCTCCAATGACCAAATAGACTCATAAAGGTTCTCCATTCAAATGGTCGGACGAGTGCGAGGCGAGCTTTCAGAAGCTCAAGACAGCCTTGACTTCAGCATTGACGTTAGTGTTACCATCAGGTTCAGGTTCTTTCACGGTTTATTTTGATGCTTCCCGAGTTGGACTTGGGGAAGTATTGATGCAGGATGGTAGGGTGATTGCATATGCTTCTCGTTAGTTGAAATTTCATGAGAAGAATTATCATGTTCATGACTTAGAATTAGCAGCCATTATTCATGCATTAAAGATTTGGAGACATTATCTTTATGGCGTGCCGTGTGAGGTCTTCACTGACCATCACAGTCTTCAGTATTTGTTCAAGCAAAAGGATCTCAATTTGAGGTAGAGGAGATGGTTAGAGTTATTAAAGGATTATGACGTCACTAAAATTGTACCATCCGGGGAAGGCCAATGTGGTGGCTGATGCATTGAGTAAGAAGTTGGTGAGTATGGGCAGCCTTGTATTTATTCCAGTTGGGGAGAGACTGTTGGCTTCAGATGTTTAGACTTTTGCTAATCAGTTTGTGAGGTTGGATATTTCACCCGGTAGTGTTTTAGCTTGTACAGTCGCTCGGTCTTCTTTAATTGAGCGTATCAGAGAGCGACAAGATGATGACCCACATTTTATGGTTCTTAGGGACACAGTTCGGCACAACGGTGCCAAGAAGGATACAGTTGGAGATGACGGTGTCTTGAGGATGTAGGGCCGCATTTGTGTACCTAATGTTGATGGCCTTCGTGAATTGATTCTTGAGGAAACTCACAGTTCTAAGTATTCCATTCACCCAGGTGCAGCAAAAATGTACCAGGACTTGAACAACATTATTGGTGGAGAAGGATGAAAAAGGACATTGTGGCTTAAGTGGCTCATTGTTTAAATTGCCAACAGGTGAAATATGAGCATCAGCGACCCGGTGGTTTTCTTCAGCAGATAGAGATTCCTGAGTGGAAGTGGGAGCATAGCACTATGGACCTCGTTGTTGGACTCCCATGGACTCAGAGGAGATTTGACACAGTTTGGGTTATTGTGGATAGGCTGACTAAATCCGCACATTTCATTCCAGTGGCAAGTACTTATACTTCGGAGCGGTTGGCTGAAATATATATATTCGGGAGATTGTTCGCCTTCATGGTGTGCCCGTGTCTATCATTTCCGCTCGGGGTACACAGTTTACCATGCACTTTTGGAGGGCAGTTCAACGTAAGTTGGGTACCCGAGTTGAGTTGAGAACAACATTTCATCCTTAGACTGACGGGCAGTCCGAGCGTACTATTCAGATTTTAGAGGATATGCTCCGCGCTTGTGTAATTGACTTTGGAGGTTCTTGGGATCAGTTCTTTCCGTTAGCAGAGTTTCCCTATAATAATAGTTATTAGTCGAGCATTCAGATGGCTCCCTATGAGGCATTATATGGTACACGGTGTAAATCGTTAATTGGATGGTTTGATCCTGAAGCAGCTCGGTTAATGGGTACAAACTTAGTGCATGAGGCCTTAGATAAGGTCAAGATTATTTAGGAGCGACTTCGTGCAGATTAGTCTAGGCAAAAGAGTTATGCCGATCGTAAGGTTCGAGATGTAGCATTCATGGTTGGAGAGAGAGTATTGCTTCGGGTATCACCCATGAAGGGTGTTATGAGATTTGGGAAGAAGGGTAAGTTGAGCCCCAGGTATATCGGGCCTTTTGAGATTCTTGATAGAGTGGGGGAGGTAGCTTATATACTTGCATTACCTCCAAGGTTATCTTCAGTTCATCTAGTATTCCATGTGTCTATGCTCCGGAAATATCATGGTGACATGTCCCACGTGTTAGATTTCAGTTCTGTCCAATTGGACAAGGATTTGACTTATGAGGAGGAGCCGGAGGCCATTTTAGACCAGCAAGTTCGCCAATTGAGGTCAAAGAGTTATCCTTCAGTTCAAGTGCAGTGGAAATGTCAGCCCGTTGAGGCAGCTACTTGGGAGTCCGAGTCGGACATGCAGAGTAAATATCTACACTCGTTCGCCAATTCAGGTAATTTTTTATGTCTATTCGAGGACGAACATGTGTTTTAGAGGTGGAGATTGTGATGACCCAAGGGGTCATTTTATGAATTTAGACCTAATTCTAGGCTTATTAGCCATAAAAAGGACTAATTTTAATTACCTCGATTCGCGTGCACAGTCCGGTCGTGAAACCGAAAAGCTTTTATGTGAACAACAACAAACCCAGTTTGATCCCAACATGTGAGGTTTGGGAAGGGTAGTCTGTACGCATACCTTATCCCTACCTAATGCAGGTAGAGAGGTTGTTTTCAATAGATCCTCGGATCAGGAAGGACAAGAAGAAGAAGAAGAAGAGGGAAGCAAGGAAGGAAAATATGTGAAAAATAGTAATTTCTAGAGTTAAAATTTGATTTTAATTGACTTTGGTCAACATTATTGGTAAACAGACCCGGATCTGTGTTCCGATGATCCCGGGAGGTTCGCAGTAAAATATGGGACTTGAGCTTATGCCCGGAATTGAATTTCGAGGTCCCTGGCCTTAGAAAATAATTTTTGAAGAAAATTTATCTGCTGGTTAATTCAAAAAATAAAGAAATGAAATAATATGTGAAATTGATGATATCGGGCCCATATTTTGGTTTCAGAGCCCATAAAAAGTTCGTTATGATATTTAAGTCCTCTCTGTGAAAGTTTATGAGAATCGGAGTTGATTTGATGTAATTCGGACATCCGATTGAAAAGTTGCAAATTTTAGTGTTCTTGAGGAAATCATGAGTTTTGAGGTTAAATCTGTAGATTTTGATATTTGATCGCACGAGCAAGTCCATATGATATTTTTAGACTTGCGTGCAAGCCCCGAGGGCTCAGGTGAGTTTCGGGTAGGCTACGGAGTGTCTAGACTTAGAAAACAATACCCAACAACTGAATCTGGTGTTGCAGGCCTCAGATCTCGCAATTGCGAGATCGGGCTTCGCATTTGCGAAGTCAATGGCCAGCCTCAGATCTCGCATTTGCGATATTTTGGGTCGCAAATGCAAAACGCACTTTGTCGCAAATGCGACATTTTTATCGCATTTGCGATAATTCTCGGAAATTTCAGTGTTCGCAAATGCGAACTCCAGTTCGCAAATGCGAGACCCGCAACCTGTTATATCAGATTTTTTACGGTTTTATCACTTCTTTTTCAATTCTCTCAAACCCTAAACCTCCATAGGCGATTTTCCAAAGACTCAAACTTCTCCAAACGATTGGTAAGTGATCTCCAACTAATTCTTTTAAATTTCTAACAAGTTTTAACAAGATTACAACCAAAATTCTAGAGTTTTTATGGTAAAAAAAAAATTGGCTTTTTGGGTAGAACTTAGGAATTTAAAATTTTGGGGAATTAGACCTCGAAATGAGGTCGGATTCCAATACCAATTACATATCCGGGCTCGGGGGAGATTGGATAAACGAGTTTTGGTCCGAACTCGAGTTTAGACCAAGTATGTCCGGGGTTGATTTTTGAATTTGGATAATAAAACATAGGAGAACCATTGTTTTTCAATAAAGTTGATTCCTTTAGGCTATGATTGATAACATTGAACCAATTGTTATTAGATTCGAGCGGATTAGAAGCAAATTCTAAAGGAAAGGCAGTGCTAGAGTAGTGAATTGCTTGTGAGATCGAGGTAAGTGCTTGGTTTAACCTTGCCTTGAGGGTATAAGAGTCCTCGACCTGATTGTTATGTGAAATTGCTTGTGTGTGGTGTATAAGTGAGGTGACGAGTACCTATGCACTACTAAATTAGTTGTTTAACATGATCCCTTCCCCGTTTCCCATTTATTTGCTTCCTGGCTTAACTGTTTTATGATCATTGAGGTTTACATGGCTATTTGGTTCCATTAAATTATTGCCAAGTATTGTTGCAAGTATGTTAAAAGTGTTGGATGTTCCTTTTATTTGGTTATGGTACATACGGATTGAGCTGGATGATAGCGTTACGGTATTTACATCTGTTCTGGTTGGTTTTATTATGAAATGATATTTGATAAAGTTTATGAGTTGTACCGTTTTCTGTTTACAACTGTTGAGACAAAAGTGTTGTGAAATGCTTGACCTGAATTGTGAAAGTTTTCATAAATAAATAAACTGATATGATATGTCTTGTGGGAGCGGGTTGCACACCGCAACAAAGAGTGATAAGGGTGGGCATGTGGGATCGGGTTGCACGCCATAAAAAGTGTAATAAGGTGGTATATAGGGAGGTGTAATAACGATGGATAGGTGGGAGCGGGTTGCACGCCGCAACAAGAAGAAATAAGGGAGGACACCTATGTTTTACTAATTTTCCAAGAAATAGCAAAGATTTGAAAAATTATTGTTTTACTTCACTATTTTACGTATTTTTCACTTTCTTTTATTTTAATAGTCAAAACTTGGAATTTCAGAAATTTATGTGAGATTCTGGTTATAGCTGATGGAAGAGGCAACTGAATGATTTTGGTAATTGTTACAAATTTATTGTTCTTGTTTGGTTTAGAACTGTTTTTCTTGTTTGTTATATATATATATATATATATATATATATATATATATATATATATATATATATATATATATATNGCCAGCAGATCTACCTCGTGTCTCCGAGTACGTGACAACAACTACTAAAAACTCCTAACTCTGGCCAGTACCTGGATCTGCACAAAAAGTGCAGAGTGTAGTATTAGTACAACCGATCGCATATACTGAGTAAGTGCCGAGTCTAACCTCGACGAAGTAGTGACGAGGCTAAGGCGAGGCAATGTAACGTTACCTGTAACAATATATATATATATATATATTGTTACAGGTAACGTTACATTGCCTCGCCTTAGCCTCGTCACTACTTCGTCGAGGTTAGACTCGGCACTTACTCAGTATATGCGATCGGTTGTACTAATACTACACTCTGCACTTTTTGTGCAGATCCAGGTACTGGCCAGAGTTAGGAGTTTTTAGTAGTTGTTGTCACGTACTCGGAGACACGAGGTAGATCTGCTGGCGTCCGCAGATTCCTGGAGTTTTCTCTTTACTTTATAGACACTGTTTTATTTCTCTCAAAACAGATACATATTTCTTTCAGCCCATTATTTGTAGTATTCTTAGTGGTTCGTGAATTGTGACACCAGACCATGGGTAGTTATACATTTAGTATTAGTTCGTGGTTCGTCTTATTATATCTAATATTATTCTTGATATCAGTCATTGGAAAGTTTTGGATTTCGTGTTTATTTGGAATTGTTTATTCGTCTTATTAAGTTCTAACATTGGCTTGCCTAGCAAGTGTGGTGTTAGACGCCATCACGATCCCGCGGGTTTAGAATTTGGGTTGTGACACATATACTGCTGTAATGTAGAGATCATTGTTGGCAACCCCATAATTCAATTTGATAGTAAGTTATTGCTCGTGATTATTCAATACAATAGTCATGTTGTTACCAGACCACATGATCCAAATCGGACCATTCGTATTAGAGATACAGTGTTGATAGCCAAGGAACCTCCTACACCTTTCTATTTGATTAATACTGACAAAAGGTTCCATAAAGGTAACAAGTTCCACCTTATCGATGGAAATCATTTTTTTTTAAACATTGGTAAGATTTTTTTGGTATTTACACCCCTAATGTTCCAAAATATAGCATTTATCATGGAAACAGTTCAAGTTAGCATGAATGTCCTCCTTTAGGAGGTGTAGTATCTTTGCTTTTGTTCTTTCTTCCTGTTTTCTTTTTCTTTATTTTGGAACATATGATCTGAAAGGATTCATCCTTTGAATCAGTTTGTATATGATCTTCAGGAACCATAAATGTCACCCTATTAGGGGAAGTCACTTCTATTTGTTGGCAAGTAACATATTTGTCTTGTTTTGGTATGGATTCCATATTGAGATCAATTACCACATCAATCTCAGGCAGGTTTTGAATTTCTGAAGGCACACTAGTTGACTCATTGACATAATCACTCATGTTTAAAGCTATCTTTTCCTTATTTCTGTTTTCAGGATCTTCTTCCTCATTTTGATTATCATTTTCTTGAATTGACTCATGCGGGTTCTCCTTAGTTTCACTGTTATTGTGATGACCCGACATGTCGTTTTGAGTATCTGCACTGCACTCGATATTTTGAGGGCTCGAGTATCTGCGTGTTATGTTATGAGACTTGTTGGTATGTTTAGACGTGGTCCCGAGGGGCTCGGTGAGTTTCAGATAGGTTTGGGCTGCGTTGCACTCGTTTATCTTATGTTTCGACGTCGCTTCTTCAAGCATAAATAGTACCACATTAAGCAAACGAGCTCTGACTTCTATTTTGATTGAAGCATTAGATCCGTACCGTAATTATGGAGCCATAGAAAAAATAATCATCCAATTTGGAAATTGTATGAGGAATTTATGGTCATTTTACTAAAAATTGGTTTGCCAAATTTTCCAGATTAATTACGAAATTGTCACTGAATTCGTATTTAAAAATCTGCACTATTTCCAAATATTGAAACCAACATATCTCCTTCATTATAAGGTCAAATTGAGTGATTCAAAAGCCTAACTTGACTAAAACTTCACAAGGAATCCATTGGAGGCATAAAAAGTGAGTTTCGAGATCGTTTGACATGATAAACGAGGCAGAATAGCTGACAGAAAATATATAAAATAAGGATTTGTTTATTCAGTCATATTTTTAGTTGGGGAGCTCGGATTTGGGCGAATTTGGAGGTGATTTTCACCATATGGATTGGGGTAAGTGTTCTCTATCCGATTTTGATTATATTTCATGAATCCATATTCATTTTTGGGATTTGATTGATGATTACAAAGTGAAATTTATGGGGCTTTCCCTAAAGCTTCATAATATGAATTTTTGTGTTTTGAACATCGATTTGGTGTCGGAATTGAGTGAAACTTGTATGGTTGGACTTGTAATTAAATGGATTATCTGATTTTATGAGTTTTATCGGGTTTCGAGGCGTGGGCTCGGGTGTGATTTTTGGCCGGATTTTGGATTTGATTTAGGATTCGATCTTTATCATTTTGAATTGTTTCCTTGGGCTTTATTTGATGTATTTGAGTTGCTTTTGGCTAGTTTTGAGACGTTCAGAGGTCACTACGCGCGTGGCGGCATTTTTGGAACATCGCTTGGCTTGCTCGGTATTGTAATTGACTTGTTCGAGGTAAGTGTTTTGACTAACTTTGTTGAGGGAATTTTTCCTCCTATTTGTCATTATTTTCTACATGCGTAGGTGATACGTATATGAGGTGAAGAGCATATATTTATATGCCGGGGTTTATCATGCTCGGGGGTAGATGACGTTGTAATTGTGTTTTGTAGAATTACGTAATTTTCTTGCTTCGTTTGATTTACATATATTAAGAACGTAGTATAAAATGTTAGAAACAAAGACCTAACCTAAGATAACTTGATCAAATTTGATAGAATTCTGGGAATACATTGATGTGTCTAGTTTGGTCATCTCTATGCGTGATCACTACTACATTTCTACAACCGTTATTTTTTTAGATGTTGGATTCTTGTCACGACTCCAAATCCTAACTGGTCGTTATGGAGCATATCATGGAACTAGGCTAGCCACTATCACATAATTACCCAATTATTCTGGCGAGTTATTCCAAATTCCTCAAATAACGTTTCATAGAAAGTATATAATACTCAAATTCTTTAAACAGCATAAATAAACTAACAGATTATAACCCTTATCCCAGAACTGGACTCAACAGATCACGAGCATCTAAGAGTAATACTAACACTACTAAAGTCATAATACAATGTCTCATAACAAAATACTTAGTACTAAATAAAGAAAGGGGAAATAGAGATGTTGTGGACGCTGGACAGCTACCTCAAAATCCCGAATGCTGACGGCGAACGGATTCGGATGGCTACTGCTCAGAACCAGTACCTGGATCTGCACATAGAGGTGCAGGGAGTAATGATGAGTACGCCAACTCAATAGTAATGAAAATAAATCAAGTCTGACGATAAGAAACACACATTAACAAAACATCAATTCACAAATCGTAAAGTACTGAGTTTCAACAGTGTATACATTTAGTCCATATATTTAAAAACCAGTTTCCGTAAAAATCCTTTGAACAAGTATGATTTCCAATGTTTTGCAGTAATATTTCCAAAAGCCTCAGTATAAAAGATGAAATGAATCATAATAAAAAACTCAGCAAAATATCATTATAAACCGCCCCTCGGGCCAAAGCATCGCTCATAATCAGTCACTCAGCACCTCACCATCACTCAGTAACAGTCACTCAGCACCTCACGGTCACTCATTCCTCCCAATCACTCGTCACTCGGCATTCGCACTCAGTAGATACCTGCGGTCACTGGGGGTGTACAGACTCCGGAGGGGCTCCAACAGCCCAAGCGATATAAATAGCCAAGTCATGGCATCAATCACTCAGGCACTCGGCCTCTCTCATATCATAAATATTCTCACAATATTGGTTCTCGGCCTCACTCAGTCAGACACTCTCAATATGCCACTCGGGCCATAAATAAATGGGGTTCTCGACCCAAAACAACATTTCATTTCAAAAAATGATAATATCACAAATCTGAGTGTCAAACAATTTAACAAGAAAGACTGAGTGTAAAAATCATATTTACTATGTGAGGAATATCAGAAAATAGCCTCCAAGGGATTTAAACAGATCAGCACGAGGCCCCAAATGTGTCTTACAACCCAAATATATCAGAAACATAGTAATAAAAATAAACATATAATTTGAAAGTGGTTTCGCAACTCAATAGTTTCCTCAGAAGGAACCAATGTCCAATTTCCCAATTCGTTCACTCCACACACTCGTCATTCCGTGTGTACGTCACTCAAAAATAGTGAAAGGATGCTAAGTCCGGGGTTTCATACCCTCAGGAAAGAATTTAAAGACGTTACTTACCTCAAACTATCCCGAAAAGCTACTCTGCAATACTCTTGCCCCCTAGAATCAGCTCCCGAATGCTCCAAATCTATCAAAATCAGATTTATCACATCAAAATACGCTAGGGAGATGAAACCCAATCGAAAAATATCAACTTTATGCACAATTCCCGAATTTGGCCAAAACCCGACCCCTGAGACCATGTCTCGGTACTCGATAAACTTTATGCCAAAATGATCCTCGTCCTCTCACGAGTCTATACATATAAAGAACGCTAAAATTGGAGTCCAAATGACCCCTCAAATCACCCTTAGAAGGTCTCTTAATCTCAAGCCCTAGTTCTCTCCTTTTCCATTGATTTTTCCCAATTAAACACCACTAATTAGGTCCTTAATCACATATAATCGAGTTATGATGTCCAAAAACCTTACCTCAATGAAGAACTATCGTTTCCCTCTTCAAAAATCTCTCCAAAAGCTCTAATCCCGTTCAAAAATGGTGGAAAAGTGGGCAAGGGTCGCGGAAGGGCCTTTTATATACTGCCCAGGCATTTCTTAATCGCGATCGCGGACATCCAGTCGCGATCGCGGAGCACAACTTAGGACAGCCCTCATTTAAACTTATGTGATCGCGTATGGCTACATGCGAACGCGATTCATTAATAATTATACCCACGCGATCGCGAACATAACCATGCGATCGCGTAGCACAACTGGCCACCCTTTCACGCGCCCCCTCTTGTCACGACCCCAAATCCTAACAGGCCGTGATGGCGCCTATCGTGGAACTAGGCTAGCCAACCATCACACTTCTACGCTTTTGTTCAATTAAAATAGTTCACAATTAAATAATAAGCAAGCAACCACATCATAATTTATAGAAATAAGTCTTAACGTCCCAATAATATTCTAACAACCTCCCAAGAACTGGAGTCAATAGTCATGAGCATCTAAGAATAAATAGATCTAACTCTGCTAAAACTAAATATATGTATCCGAATCAAATGCTAAGACTAAATAAGTAAGGGAAATGGAGAAGCTGTGGACGCCGAACAGCTACCTTGAAATTCCGTGACTGCTGCTAACGAACCTGCGTCAGCTACTGCTGCGAGCTCGTACCTGGATC
>ML298987.1:0-28793 GCA_005239495.1 Nicotiana undulata
TTGGCTTGCCTAACCTCGTCGTTAGGTGCCATCACGACCTGAACCGGTTTTGGGTCGTGACACATCTCCTCCGTTGTGGTGGTATCGCCAACATTATAGCAGGATGTATATATATATATATCATAAGGTGCATTGGGAGCATCGGATTCGTAGAATTTTGGCTGTTAAGGTTCAGGGAGCGTCATTGTGGTTAGATGATGGATTATGCGGTGTGCGGTGCTGATTCAGCAAAGGTATGCAGTTGTGTTCTGGTGCCTTGTGTGGTAGCTGATACGGTGTTCATATGTTAGACCAGGCTTGGCAGAGAATTTCCAGTGTTGGAATTGAGTTCGGAACTTGCTGTAGGGATAAAGAAGGGTATCTTCAGATTTTATCAAGCTTATGTGTTCAACTGGGTTGTGGCAGCACGGGCAGGTGCGCGAGGTGTTAAACAATGATTTCAGATAACTCCAGGGCAGATCTTGGCACGTTCGAGGACGAACGTCTGTTTAAGTGGGGGAGAATGTAAAGATCCGGCCGGTCGTTTTGAGCTCTAGCGCGTTGTACAGCGGTTGGAAGTCATGAACAACTTCATTTCAGGTATTTTGACTTGTGCGTATGGTCGGAGTTAAATCGGAAGAAAAGTTCTCATTTCGGAAGCCTTAAGTTGGGAGAATCGACTAAGATGGGAATTTGGAGTAAACGACCTCGGAATCAGGATCTGAAGGTTCCAGCGGGTTCGTATGATGCTTTCGGACTTAGGCGTATGTCCGGATCGGGTTTTGGATGATCCAGGAGCGTTTCGGCGTATATTACGGAAGATAGCATTTTAGAATAAATTTTATAAGTTTGGGTTGGAAGGCATTTCATTGTTATAGACGTCCGTTTGGGATTCCAAGTCCGGGAATAGCTCCGTGTGGTGATTCTAGAGTTGGGAGCGCGATCGGAAGTGAATTCGGATGTCCGGAGGTCATTTTGAAGTCATTTGGCTAAAGATAGAAATTTGAAAGTTTTTGAAGAATCCGACCGGAAGTGGAAATTTTGATAGCGAGGTCGGAATGCGATTTCCGGAAGTTTGAGCAGGTCCGTAATGTCGAATATGACTTGCTTGCAAAATTTGGTGTCATTCCGTGTAGTATAGGTCGGTTCGGCGCATTGTTAGCGAATTCAAGAACTTAAAGTTCTTAAGTTTGATTCTAGGGGTTGTGAGGTGTGATTCTGAGTTTTAGCGTTGTTTTGGGTGTTCCGAAGGCTCGAGCAAGTCTGTGGGATGATTTGGGACTTGTTGGAACGCTCAGTTTGAAGTTTCGAGGGCTCGGGTGGGTTCCGGGTAGGTCCCGGGATGTCCTTAGGCTAAAATATAGTTGTTGCAGGTCAGAGGGGTCAATTCTCTGAACCCACCACCGCGGTCCGCGGTCCTTTTTTCGCGGTCCGTGGTGGGGGGCTTCGCGGCCGCGGTCGTGTTTTCGCGGTCTGCAGTGGAGGGGCTGGGTCACTGGTCTGACTTCGGAGGCTTTATATATTCTTATCTATAAGTAATTTGGAGATGATTCAAAATCGAAAGTTGTAGCCCTTCGTGTCTAGTTTCTAGAAAGGTAAAGATATTGTAATTTGGACATCTGTAAAGAAAGTTATTGCCAAAATACTAAAGCATGTCACTGTAATCATTTTCTTGGTTTTCTTCAGCTTTTCTTGACCTTGCTAAGCGCGACCGCGGTCCCTTTTTCGCTGACCGCGGTGGGGGACCTGAGAGGGGTATAAATAAGTGGTATTTTCAGTTATTTTTCATTTTTCAAGACCCCAAAGACATAAGAGGCGATTTTCCAAACACCTTTTCTTCTCCAAAATGTTGGTAAGTGATTTCTAACTCATTTTCTTCACTCCTTAACTTCTTTTTTTAAGATTTCATCCTAGAATCTAGGGTTTTCATGGTGGAATTGGGAATTTTGGGTAAAACCTAAGAATATTGAAATTTGGGAATTTAGACATCAAATTGAGGTAGGATTCCTAAACTATTTATATATACGGGCTCGGGGGCGAACGGGTAATCGAGTTTTGGTCCGAATTTCGAGTTTGGACCGAGTGGGCCCGGGTTCGATTTTTGACTTTTGGGGAAAGACTTTAGAAAACTTACTTCCATGCATTAGAATTGATTCATTTAGCATTTATTGATATAATTAAGTAACTTGTGTCTAGTGTCGAGTCCTTGGGAGACGAGTTTGAAGTTTCGGCTGCATTCTTGACCCGAAAAATAGGTTCGACACGAGGTAAGTCTCCTTTCTAACTTTGTGAAGGGGAATTGTCCCCATAGGTGAACTAAATGAATAAATGCTATTATTTGCGGGGGCTACGTACGCACGAGGTGACGGGAGTTCGTGCGTAGCTACTGTTATGTCATGTCCGGGTAGTCTAGGACCCACTAGCATGCCTTACGTGTTGTACATGTGATCCTATCATAATTTTAGGCTGATAATGCTATGGAATTGGTAATTTATTTTCCTAAAAAGGTTAGGGTGTACTCTTCTTAATTATTTGGAAAGAGGATGGATTTTCCCGTGGATTATTGTGTTCCTGGCAAGGTTATTTTATTGAATATTGTTAAAACTTGGCAAACGAATTTCCAGAAAAATATTCTAGACACTATCTTCATGTTTAATTAAAGAAAATTTTCTCACTTCTATGAGGAACTGTTTTCTTGAATAAAATATGGATCTTTTATGTGAATACGTGTACATATGAGCATCTGAGTCGCAGGTAGGATTCGCGAGCAGGCTAGCCGTATTGTTATTATGTTGACCGCGTCGCATGATCAATTCGCGAGCGCGAAAAATAGATGCATCTATGGTTCGAGCCGTTCTACCCTCGGCAGTGCATAATTTATTATTGTTGGCCCGCGTCGTTCGACTCTCGACATTTCTTGCGCATGATATTTGCTGCGTAGTTGCTATATTTTGTTTTTGCCTTATTACTGGCCTGGGATTTTAAGTTGTCAATTGAAATTACAGAGATTGAGAATTATTAAATATTTTGGAAGAAGTTGTTCTTTCCCGTTGATTAGGTTGTTATTTGATTAAATCACCCATGTTGATTAATTTTTGAAAGAGTTGACATTATTTATTCCTGAACTTAATAAATTGCCTATGATAACCATGTTTAGTGTCACACTTGAATAATCTAAATTGACCTATAGCAAGTGTCTAATCTGACCTCTCGTCACTACCTCTCTGAGGTCAGGCGGGATACTTACTGAGTACACGTTATTTTCGTACTCATACTACACTTATGTGCATTTTGTTGCACAGGTACCTTCATAGCCCAGTGACTAACTTGGAGACTTGGACGGGTTGCATCATCCGGAGGCGTTCCGCAGCTGACAGAGTCTTCCTCCTATGTATTTGTACATTATTTTCAGTCCTTGTTCAATTTATACCTCGGACAAGCTTTGTATGATTGTATAAATTCTTAGAAGTTTCTCATGTACTTATGTCACCAGGTTCTGGGGATGTGTTGTGATTTAGTTGATTAAAACTGAATTGAACTGCTGTCGTACTTAATTCACGAAAATTTATTCATTTTGATTATGAAATGCAGAAAAAGGCAACGATTTCGAAAATGATAAACAGGAAAGTATCTCAACTTACTGAGGGGTGGCTTGCCTGACAGTGATGTCCGGAACCATCACGACCTATATATTGTGGGTCGTGACAATCAATCTACGCTCTAGTTATATTTAGTTTAATTCAAGTAATTCGGTGGCAGTGCCATCGGTTTTTGATTGTGGGACAAGAGTATTTTCAATTAAACAATATTACTCTTCATGTATCAATTTATGTGATATATTTTAATTTTCGATTTGTCCCAAAAAATATATATTTTAAGAAATTTATTAAATTTTTCATTTTGTTATCAATGAAACATTTATAATCATGTAAATTTATCTATCTATATATGTTTAAATCTACTAGTTTCTCGGCACGTGCATTGCACGTGTATCCAAGTCATGTATTTGTAAAATAATATTAAAAAAAATAGTTGAGTAAACAATTACACATAAAAACAATAAGATTTTTTAATAGTTTGAATATCTATTACCTTGTAAACTAAGTAAGTTTTGGATACCAAAAACTAAAAAGAACAGGATGAGAATAAAATGAATTACTAGATTTAGGAGTCGAAAAGAATGAACCAAGAAATTCCCAGTAATTAGCACAAAAGAGAAGTATAGATATGCTCCATTATGATTTTTGACTGCTACTCTCAATAGCCACGAAAGATTGATTAGTAGAACCCTAATGTATTAAGCACGCAAGTGAAGAAAGCAATGATTGTTTGAAGTGATAAAAAATGTAGTGTTTAATTAACTTACAATTTTTGACAGTTAATGAAGATTATGAAACGTTGAGAACTGTTTGTAGGCATTTGGAAAAGTGGCAACTCTAAGCAACTTAGAAACAACCTTTCTTAACAACAGACCATGAAGCGTTGCCTTCTTCCTAGGTGTTAGTTTTTTATTTTATTAAATAGGATATTTAGTTTAATTAATATAATACATTTATGTTATTTAAAAGGGTAATTAATGGGAGGAGAAATACGTATCACTAAGAAGGAAAAGGGAGGGGGGAAGGAGGAGACATAAAATAGGAGTTATAATGCAAATGAGGACGGTGGAATTTTACAAAGGGAAACCTGAGCTGAAAAACATAACGTAAAAGAAGAAAATAGAGGAATTTTAGGAGAATAGGTTAATAATATATTTTTGTTTAGTAGATAAGAGAATTGATTGTCATTTTAAATTGGTAACATATGATTTTCTTAACGGATGAGATGGAGAAGACATAATGCCAAATATAACCCAAAAATCTTACTGAATACATATGCTCTTTTTTATTACATTCACTTGAGCAATAGAAGCATTAGTAGTAGGATTCCAACCACATTCATTATAACTTAGATTTATCATTTAATATTTAACAAAAACATAATTTTATAGAAGTAGTGTTTAGTGAAGGGTTAAATGGTCGTTCAGCTTTTGAAGGACATTTTAGTAAACTAACTTCACCTAAAAGTGTTCATACTTATAATATAGTATGATCTATTCTATATTAAAAGCATGAGGTCTTTAACGAAATATTGCTCATATTTTTATCCTTAAAAAATAGAGTTCCCACTAGATAAAATAGTCATTTAATTATTTTCCTAATTTTTAGAATTTTGAACTTGTAGGGACTCCTTTTCTTATTTCTCAGGCTGTGATTTATTTTCATTACTACTGACTTGGCGTACTCATCATTACTCCCTGTGCCTCTGTGCACAGATCCAGGTACCGACTCGGAGCAGTAGCTGTCTCTGTTCGTTAGCAGCAGTTTTACGGGATTTCGAGGTAGCTGTCCAGCGTCCACAACTTCTCCATTTCCCTTCCTTATTTAGCTTTAGCATTTCATTCCAAGACTTTATTCAAGACATTAGTAGAGTTAGTTTTATTTCGTAGATGCTTTGACTCCAGTCTTGGGAGGTTTTGTTTAGAGTTGTGTAGACTATTATTGGGGCGCTAAGACTAAAGAAATTATTTTATGCTATGTTTGCTATTTATTATTGAATTGTGAATTACTATAACGAAACAAATGCATAGAAATGTGATGGTTGTAAAATTACTTATATTTCATTTAGCTGTCAAATCCAAATAGGCCATTTGGTATAGATGATATTTCTTGCTGAATCTTGGCTAAACATAACCACACCAACTAAAATCAATCACTCAGAATCGTTTAAACTTGCTATACTGAGAGAGATGATAGGCTAACATAAACCTATGTTCCTCAGACAAATTCTCAAAGTTCAAAAGAACTCTACCAGTAATGTAGGAGTTATAGAACTCCTAAACTTATCAAACCATTTTCCATGTAGCTGTTCTCACGTTTCCATGGTTTGGCTAACTTATGCACACTTTATTTTATTTTAAAGTATTAACAAAAAACTCATCACAACTTAAGATCATCTAGAATTCATGAAAGAGACAATATTTCTTAATATTTAAAGTTCAAATAATTACAGAGCTTTCATTTGTACCTGTTAAATGGAGGAAAGAGCTGAATTACCAAATAAAGACCAGATAACAGTGAGTACAGCAAAATCAGCAGCACTCCAAGCTCCTAACGAAATCAAAACTTTAACGCCCGAGCCCAGGTGCACAACTATGCTTTTGTGGTGCTTTTGAAGTCAATCCAATATCGACTAGATTTCCGTACACAACAGGACATATAGTGAAACCTCCAACAGCCTTGAAATTTTCATAATTTGGCGTTAAATACTTTCGTTTCAGAGCACTAAGATCGTTATCATCTTCCATATCGACATTGATTCCTTTGTGCTTCCATTAGTTTCATTAGTTCTCTCTTTTTGTGTATTCTGTTTTTGCTGAGGGAATATTTCAGGTGCACTCATGCCAAAAGGCATGTGATATTGGGGAGGTCTTTTTTTTGTCTGCTTTGAGTAAGAATCGAGGAAGAAGCCCCTTCAGGGAACGACGCTCACAGAGGTGGGGAGTCCATCTGATCTTTGAGGTCTATATTTTTTTGTATCCCATTAGGGTATACGTCTAGATTTTAGGAAAGTGGGATTTTTAAAGATGGGTATTTGGTTGAGTCTGGGATTTTGAGCCCTAAAATTGGGTCAATTTGAAATAAAAGGTCAAATTATTCTTTAAAAAGCGGTCACCTTACTAATTGAATTTATTTTGCAAAAAGACTAATTAACATTTTAACTAATTAATTAGACTAATTGATTAATGTTAATGAATATTTTTGTGACTTTTTATATATTAATTTATCAATTAAAGAGTGATTAATTCGTAAAGATGCAAATTAAACATAAGATTGCATGAAATGAAAATGTGATGATTTTTTATGATTTTTCTATAATTTTAAAGTATTAAACATGCATGAAATGCAATTAAATAAAGAAAAACTCTTAAAATTCATAAAGAATATTATTGGATTATGTTTAGAAGTAATTTCCATGTGGAGCAAAAATTGGGTGCTCACAATGAGGTGCTTATCCTACTATCTCAGGTCTTTGATTTCAAGGTTTATGTTCAACATTTGCTCATATGTATGCTGTTTGGATTTCTGGAGAGCTATTGAAGATTGTGTTGGAGGTTGGAGATTCACATTTGCCTTATCTTATGAAATGCAAAACTTGGTGCCTGGTGAGAGCTTTAGAGGGGCTATTGTGAGGTTTTGTCCTTGGCTTGTGGATACGTACAACACAATACTTTAGAAGCTTGTTCGTTTACTTCATGTAATAGTTAGCATACTCAGGGTAGTTAGTTGTAGTGCTACTCCTTTTAGTTTTGGTTTTGGACAAGTTGTAAATATTAGATCCGACTTTGGATTGATCTAAATATATAGTAACCACTAGGCACTCTTCATAGTGGTACATATTTACTATATAAATAATACTAGTATTAGTACTCGCGCGATGCGCGGACATAAATCATGTTAAATTGTGATGTCGGTTTTTTGAATCATGTGCAAATAACCTTAAAATATAAACATCTCAGATAAGAATTATATAATATTAGATATTAATTATGAAGTAGGATATGAAATTATTGTTCAAATCTCGTAGTGCATAACCTATTTTTTTTTTTTATAGTTGTTGCAACCTAATCCCTTGATTTTAGTCTTGCATTTCGTTTCGCTGTCAATATTAGAATACTAAACATATCATGTTGTGATATGTCTTGTTTGAGCACAATAGATCATATTATTTTAACAAACTTCTTACTATCACTTTGTTTTTATCTAAAAGTTAAATATGTCTTATTCATCACATTATTTGTGCACAAATTATTTTTTTTCTTATAATTATTGTATTATTTAATATTTAATATTATTGTACTATCATATAATATTTTATCAGCTTAATAATTAAATAAATTTCTTGCTTATTATTCTTTTAATAGTTTTTAATAAATAGAAATATTTTATTCTTGAAATTTAACATATTTTTATGCTTGTATCCTCTCATTCGTAATTTTTAAAACAATAAATGTAATATTATTAAATATCATTTTTAATTAATATTTTTAAATTAATTCAAGGTATAAGTATCCTCACACTATCTCTATTTTTATGCATTCTCTTCCCTCCTATAAATTTTAATTATTTTTTATATTAACTTTTTACCTATAATCAAAATAATATCATATTTTATTTTAAATTATAAAATTGATGTACACTAAGATATTAATATATAAGTTATTTGATGATTATGTTCTAAAGTTACTGAGTTCTTTTATAACTATTTTTTTATTTAGATGCTGTTAAATTTCTTTTTTTAGCTTTAAGATATAAATTTAGTTTTTAATTTTCATTAATAAAATTACCTATATTAGGAAATTATTTGATATTCTTAAAATTTTATTTTAATATTAGAAAATAATTTCTTAGTTGTTTGAACATATTATATGTATGTAGTAATATGTTTACTATCATTTTATTTTTATCCGTAATATTTTCCAAAAAAAAAAAATTTATGAAATAAAAAAAATCTCATCTCAAATTCAAATAACTCTTATCATTCTATTTTTTTAAATTGGAACGCAGTTTCAAACTTAAACTAACTGCACTCAATTTCAAATATTAATCACAAAAATATATTTTTTTAATTGCTTGAACCCATTATACTATTTACGTATAAAATATTCGTTTGCCCGATTTATCAGTAATTCTTCTTCTTGTTCTTAAAATATTTTTTACTAATTATTTAAGCTATTTCTTACTTATAAATAATTTATATACTTTATGTACGATTTTATTTTACCGCTTGAATTTATTTAATTTTTAAACTTAATACATCTTTAATATCTTGAGTAAATTTTAATTTTATTTTAGCTTACCCCAATAAAATTAAAATTTATTAGATTACGGTAGGATATGTTCTTCTCACTCGATATTGGAAAAGGAATCCAAATACTATTGATATCAAAATTCTTTACTTTCCAAATAAAAAATTCAATTAGAAAATATTAGTACAGTGATTGAACTATATTTTTTAAAAAAGAATTCTTATTTCAATTTAATTTTAATAAATGGCATTCCATATATAGTTCTTAAGTGACATTTCCTTATTTGACAATCTCCCACAAACTCTTTAAGATTGCCAAGTGGCTTTATAGTAGCTTGACACTTGGCTTAACCATAATGCAAACTTTCTTGCTTTAATAAATATATAGAATATAAATATAGATTGTATGCCTTGTTTTACCCTTAAAATCGCATTTACAATGGAATACTTTATAATTTAAGTTAGTTTCCTAATATTTAATATTTTGAGTTCAACTAAAATTTTGCATAGTAAATTTTTTGTTATTAAAATAGGTAAGAAGTCATAATATTTAAGAATTTAAAATTAATAAATATTTTACCTTATATAAATTATATTAATTGACAATACATCTTTTGTGCAATACTTATAAAATCAAGATGAGAATGACGGTGACCTCAATTGATTTCAAATTAAAACATAAAATATGGAGATACAAAATCACATATTAAATTAAAATTTTAATACAATCACATCTAATTAGAAAAATTTCAACGCCGAATAGTTGAATATGTATTTAAAATACTCTTATTTTAATCATACAAGGTAATTAATTCATGTTCAATTAAGCACCCAAAATAATTATTTGATGCCATATTTAATTATTAAATTCTTACAAGTCTAATTTATATTATAAAAGCACGAAACTACTGCATAAAATGTTAATCAACTTTTTATCCTTTAAGAATAATTTTATATTGAATAAAATGTAGTGCAAATATGTTAATAATATTTAAGATCTAAAATCAATTAAAATTTTGTGTATTAATCTTTTCTTATTTAACTGTGTAAGAAGTCAAGATATTTAGAACTTTAAAACGAATTATATAAAAAATATCAAACTAATATGTTTATACACACTTAGTAAATTCAATAACTTTTTATAGCAATTTGTTTGCCCTATGAAATTTTTATGTTTTAGTAATATTTTCTTTGCTCACGCACATTTCGACAAAGTTATGTAAATCATAATTTCAACAACTAAAACCTCACTGCATGAGTAATATTGAAACCTTTGAAGGGAGATAAACCGAGAAGATATATGATTTGTGTTTTAATTTATGTTATTTGATAAATCTTTAAGAATCGTAATAAAAGGCTTTATGTTTCAGAAACAATATTAAATCCTAAGTCTTCAAGGGCTGTGTGTCTTTACTGAAACTAAAACAAAAGCACGATAATTTGTGAAATTATACAATTAGAACATAATCTAAGGTGAATATATTGAATAATCTTTACGAAGATCTTTTTTTTTTTTGATTGAGTTAGTTATATAGGTCCATATTCATCAATTTAAGAAGCATATACTTTATTTTTAAACTCAAACATAATTAAAAATTACTCATTGAGATGGGGAACTAGTATATCATAAATATTTATAATTTAATTTAGATTACAGTAAAAATCTTTTTTGTTTTTTGTTAAATGAGACGGAGCGTGCATAGAATAGTACTACCGCGCGGGCACTACGCATATGGCAAGGACCCAACAATAGTTAACAGGAGAAGACGTTTTACTTTAGAAACCTCTCTTAAACCCTACACAGCCGCTTTTAAGTTCCAACCCATCTTCTTCCCCTATATTATCTCGTGCCTACAAAATCCTCCTCTCCATTAAGTGCCATTCTTGCACCTACTGGTGAGGTATTTACCACAATCAATAATGAATATACTCAATCAATTGATCTTAATAAGTGTTACTAATTCTTTTTAAAGCAATAAATAAAGAATCAGGGTGTGTTAATTATAATGGGTGCTGAATGTGTGATTATATTTACCACTGATTGGTCAATAATTGATTTTCTTTTGCGAACATAAAAGTGAGTGTATATATATAAAGTATGGTTTTGAGAGCGTGTATGATCATCATGAGTTAATTATAAAATATTTGCTTTATTTTATTCTTTTGTGACAGAAGTTTATTGCATTGATATCTCATGGATTCAGATCCTTTGGCTTCCAATACAACCAAAGCACCTAGAAAGGTAATTACTTTCTGTTGTTTTTAATCTCTGATTGATGCTTCTCTGAGTCTATTGTTTGACGCAATGTTGACATGAATTTCTGTAGGTGAGATTTGCACCCAAAGGTCCTCCTCGTAGAGCACAAAAAACTGTTCTGCCTAAACCGTAATAATCTAAAACTTTAATTTGTTGCAAGTATTTAGTTTTACTGACACTGTGATTTGCTAAATTTTTTTTACCATTTCTTCCAGAGAAAACATTGAAGAAGATGTTGATGCTGCTAAAGCAGAGGAATTGATGCAGCGGTTCAATGTATTTTTATACTTTTGTTGGTTTCAATTTATTAAAGAGTATAGCTTAATGATTTGGTTTGTGGTCTAAGTCTAACATAAAAGTGTTCTGCTTTCAATTGTAGGAAGTTTCTGCTAAAGTTAAACCTAAAACTGATAAGAAAGGTACATCTTTTTACCTGGTGATTTTTTTATCTTCAAGGCTCTGAGGCATACTTTTCCTTGCCAATGAGTGTAATCTTGAAAAGGCAACATTAAACAATTGATAGTTCACTTTATCGTAATTTTTTTCCAATTTCTTTGTCCATATATATGTTATTCATGCTTGTAATTATTAGTCTTGGACTACATATACATATTTTTACTTTTTCTCCAGTTGCGCCTTTTTTCACTAAAGCCCAAGCTTTATTTGCGCTTTGCGCTTAAAGTTCCGATGGACCTTAGAGCTTTTTTGCGCTTTTCGCCTTTGATAACACTTCTCAGAGGGAGTAGAGAGTCTGTTTACGAAAGACCCTCAACTCGAGAAGACGAAAGAGACGAATACATCAGTACTATCATCAGATAACATAGAAATAATAACAGCGACATAAGAACTAGAAAATAGATGAAAAGCAATAACAATAACAAGTAAATAAGACCCTATACTGTGGAAAACGGAATAATAGTGCGAACACAACATTAACCACTAGCAATCTAAGACGAAACCCTATTAGGCTAGCCTCACACCCGGTATGAAGTAGAAATTGCTCAACTACCTCCTAGCCTACAACCATAATGCTCGACATCTACACCTTCCTATCAAGGGTCATGTCTTTAAGAATCTGAAGCCACGCCATGTCCTTCCTGATTACCTCTCTTCAATACTTTTTAGGCCGCCCTCTACCTTTTCTCGTATCCGCCAAAGCCAAGCGCTCACACCTCCTTACCGGGGCATCTGGGCTTCTCCTCCGCGTGTGCCCGAACCATCTGAGCCTCGCTTCCCGTATCTTGTCATCCATAGGAGCCACGCCCACCTTCTGCCGAATAGCTTCATTCCTAATCTTATCCATCCTAGTGGGCCCGCACATCCACCTCAACATCCTCATTTCTGCTACTTTCATCTTCTAGGTATGTGAGTTTTTAATTGGCCAACACTCTTCCCCATGCCTTTGAGCAACAGTGACACTTTCTTATCACACAGGACTCCAGATGCTAACCTCCATTTCATCCACCCCACGCCTATAAGGTGTACGGCATCCTCGTCGATCTCCCCGGATAACCGACCCTAGGTGCTTGAAACTGCTTCTCTTGGGGCTGTTAACATGTCTATTATACTGAAACAAAGAAGATATACGATATAGTTTTTCCTTCAGCCCATGTCCAGCATTTTAACTCTTACAGCTTCTAAGATTGGAAATAGACAAATCCTACATTCAATACCTTTTCCACCCTCCATGTATGTTGATCAATTATTTTACCTTTCTAGTTCTTAATGTTTTTAGGAAACTCTGTCACAAGTTTACATCAAAGATATGTAGGACCTCCATATCTTGATTTTCTTAGAATTTCTTCCTTGAATTTCTGCAGGACCTACTCAAGTTGCCTTTGGTTATGGAGGTTCATCATCTGCACTGAAATCGTATGGCCCTCTCAAGGGTAATAAAAAGGTTGACAGATCAATGTCCAACGGCAAGTGTTTTCTCTAACCATTTTACTTTCTGCTATATGGATATTTACAGCTTGTTAAACGTCATCTTGGTTTTGCAGGTGGTACGGGCGTGCAGAAAGAATACACCGAGCCATGGGTTGGTTTTAAGGATTAATGCACTTCGTATTCAGTCTTTTCCGCTGCAAACATTTTGTGCCTGATGTTTTCTTTCGTATTTTGTGCCCCAGGATTATTATACCAACTATCCTATGACTCTTCCCTTAAGGAGGCCCTACTCAGGAAATCCAGGTAAAGTTCAGCCAATGCTATGAAAACCAAATTGCTATCTTTTTGGAAAAGACAAAGAGCACACCATATATTGAGACATGAAAAACTTAATTAAGCAGCCGAGCTCTTTCAATTGGGGTTGCGATTTGCTTATTTCAGATTCTTTAATATGATGATTTACCATTCATACGCACTTTTCACCATTATTCCTAATCAAAGTGTTGATCATATGTTGCAGAACTTCTTGACGAGCAAGAATTTAGGGAAGCCTCGCAAAGCTTGAGTTACGATGAAAATTCCATAAAACCAGCCATGGAGCTTGGTCTAATGGTTAGTTAACTGGTTGATGGTTTGGCTTCAGACTTATTATTAAGTAATTGCCATGAATACTTACATAAGAAATTGTTAGGAGGAGAATCTGGAGGAAAAGATGTTCTTCATTCAATTACCAACGGCCATGCCGATGTTGAAGCAATCGGTTAAAACAGAAGGCAGTGAGGCGAGTAGCTCAAGGCCTTCAAAGGCGAAGGCCTATAGTATGAATGAATTACCTAGGGGCTTCATGGGTAAAATGTTAGTGTACAAGAGTGGTGCGGTTCAATTGAAGCTTGGTGAAACCCTTTACAATGTAAGTTTGCTTCATTACAATTATAACTACAACTTGTTTCATATGAATTCCATTTTGGAAGGAGCAACTAATATACACTTAGCTAAACTAGAGAATTGTATTCACCATATGTCTAATAAGAAAAACATATGATCTAGCAACTAGTATTCATTAAGAGAAAGATAAAAGCTTATATATTCAATGCACTGCAGGTTTCACCAGGTATGGATTGTACGTTTGCCCAGGATGTTGTCGCTGTTAATACAGAAGAGAAGCATTGTTCTAACATTGGGGAGCTTACTAAGCGTATCATTATAACACCAGATGTTGACTCAATCTTGGATTCTATTTGATTTATGATGGTTTGCTTTCTACTTGTTATATGCTTCAGTTATACATATAGCAATTCGTTTGAAGTTAGAAAGAGGTTTCTATCTCACATATGCATTTACTTGAACATTTTCCATAAATTTAATAAAAGTTCTTTTATTTTTTTACTTAAGACTAGTATCCATGTTTTTCTTCTTCTTTATATGTGATATTCAGGATCAGCTATTCTAGTTTCTATCCATGTTTTCTTAAACCTTGGACATGTGAATATGTCCATAGAGTTTTACTAGTTGGCAGCTCTTGTACAGAACATCTCAAAAGAAAGTTTTAAAAGTATCAATTAATAGAGGCTTACACATATTTAACCTGTATTTTCAACCCAAAACTCATACCGTTTATGTCCTGGATTTGTTGGGCACGAGCACAGATTTGGAATAGCAACACACACAGAGTTAAAGCCAGAGCTACATATTCCCTTGATCACAAGTTCTTGCAGTTTTATGATATTGATTTCTTGTATTTATGAAGACAAGCACTACAACAACTCCCACTTAACATCACAAAGCAAAAAGTTTAATATTCCTATTAAGCCAAGAAATGAACAATCTCAATTGAAAGAAATCTAATCCTATAATCTTTCATTCAATTTCTTCAAATAAATTTTGTCTCTTAAAAAGATAACTTGAAAAAAAACGCTAATAACACACAAAAAAATTGAATTAAATAAGAAAGATAAGCTTAAAAGAAAGTAGCTATTATGAAATATTATAGTGGATGTCTATAACTCCTAAAGAAGTTACTCCCACTACTATTCTCCATTAACCTCCCATTACTTCTTACTATTATGATTGTAACTCCCACACCTCCATAACCTCCTCCATGATCTTCCCCATGATCCCAATAGTTAATATCATGTTCATGGCATCCCTATATCATCCTATAAATAGAGGGTTTGGACATCACATTGTACATACTTGAATACATGGAAGAAATAAGAATCTCTCATCTCTTTCTCTCTATATCACTTAACTTGTTTTTTCTTGTTCTATATTATAGTGGATGTCTATAACTCCTAAAGAAGTTACTCCCACTACTCTTCTCCATTAACCTCCCATTACTTCTTACTATTATGATTGTAACTCCCACACCTCCATAACCTCCTCCATGATCTTCCCCATAATCCGAATAGTTAATATCATGTTCATGGCATCCTTATATCATCCTATAAATAGAGGGTTTGGACATCACGTTGTACATACTTGAATACATGGAAGAAATAAGAATCACTCGTCTCTTTCTCTCTATATCACTTAACTTGTTTTTTTTGTGTTTTATATTGTTACTTTGAGCTTAGTTTCTTAACACGTTATGAGAACGAAGCTCTAACCAGGTGGGAAGATAACTTATTTGACGATGGAATTATAAATGGCCGACAATCTTGAATCAATTTGGTTGAGCCTGTGAAAATCTGGGCATTTCGTATGACATATCAATGTTGTGTTTGCATCTATTATACACGGAGTATCATTTTTCAGTTTCCATGAATTCTGCAATTAACTTACGTTAATATTTAAGACTTTAATTTGTGTTACTTAATAGTTTAGTTTCATTTGTGCAAATATATACTTATGGAGTACCTGCTTTCGAGTGAAACAAGAGCATATTACAATGCTTTGACGTCATCTCCCATATGTACTGCTCCGACAGTTTGCAAGCCAAGATTATTGAACTGTTAACTATTGAGAAGGTTTCTAATAAATCTTAAAAAATAATAAGAATTTAAATTTATGTTGTGATCAAAATAAATTTTGTATAACTAAGATACTTTTTATTCCCTTTATATTTGATCATGTGGTTATTTGAAAAAGATCAATGTGAACTTTCATTAAAGTTCGGGAAAAAATAACTGATTATTAGAAAATAGTATATCATGAAAGGCTCAAGAGTGAGCTCACTTAGACTTATTATGTCATTGTATAAGGGTAAGACATCGGGTTTGAGTCCTGGTCCACTATGATGATAAGAGTTATTTGAGTCCCAACTCATTATGGCCTAACATGCCTTTATATAGGTAAAGCATTGGGTTTGAGTCCCAATGCACCATATTGATGATATAATGATGACTAAAGAAAAATAATGTATTTTTCATGAAAAAGCATGAAGTTTGTCCCACTTGATTTGCTCCATTCTTGAAGTGAATGTGATAACGGTGCATAATAAGTGTAAATAAAGACAAGTGGTTGACCAATGAACGTGGGTGTGCCAAATATCAAATAATAACAGTCATCATTATGGTAATTGTAAAAAGGAGAACAATAAGGGTTCTCAAAATGATCCTTCGAAGGTGAAGGAATATGTATCAATGTGGTCTGTTAATACGAGACACGTTCACATGATTACAGTCCATTCATTGAAAATGTGACTTGTGATAAGCATTGTAAATGAATGCTCATTCCTCAAAGTGAATGTGAATATATATATATGTGATTCAAATTATGCATAAGAATATATTTATGCATGGTTGAATAAATACTACAACTCACCTCTATGGGAGATTTGAGAGAAAGAAAAATAATGAACATCACTGTATGGTTACATGAATATGTCATTGGTCAGGTACATGTGGTACACCAAAAATATTTTTCCATGTCTTATAAAAAGTTATTAAAGTCAAAATTAAAGCAATAAATGATTTTGCTTATGATTATTTTGACCATGTGATGACCCAAAGGTCATCCAGTGTATCCTTAGCTAATTCTGTGTTTCGAGGTCGTTGAAACCTCCTTATATCTCACCTCGATTTGTGTGCATAGCCCGAGCGTGTAGCCGGGAAGCCGTTGAGTGAAAGACTGGTAAAAATGATGATTTTATATGAATTAATTGAATAAAGTTGACTTTGGTCAATATTTTTGGTAAACGGACCCGGACCCGGACTCGTAATTTGACGACCTCGGAGGGTCCGTAGGAAAATATGGGACTTGGGGGTATGCCCGGAATCGAATTCCGAGGTCCCAAGTTCGAGAAATAAATTTTTAAAGAAAATTATTTTCTGAAAAATATAAAGGTTTTTGAAAATGAAATTCTATGTGAACCTGTGGTATCGGACCCGTATCTTGGTTCCGGAGCCTGGTACAAGTTCGATATGATTTATGTGGGATATTTGTGAAATTTGGTAAGAAACGAAATCCATTTGACGTGATTCAGACCTAAATTGCAAAATTTGATGTTTAAAGGAGTTTTAAAGTTTCATTGATTTTGAGGTTTAATTCGATGTTTATGATGTTATTTTGGTGATTTCATTACACAAATAAGTCCGTAGTATGTTTTCGAGGTTGTGTGCACTTTTGGTTTGAAGTTCTGAGGGCTCGGGTGAGTTTCGGGTAGGCCCCGAGATATTTTTAGGCTTAGAACAGGGTTGTTGCAGGTTCAGAGGAGTACAAGTCTCTGAACCCGCCAGTGCGGTCCGCGGTGGAAGAGTCTTCGCGGTCGCCTTTGTGCGGTCCACGGTGGGGGAGGTCTTCGCGACATCGGTCTCTTTTGTGCGGTCCGCGGTAGGGGCCTGCGGGGGGTATATTTAAACGAGATTTTCAGCTATTTTTCATTTTTCAAAACCCTAAAAACATAAGAAGCGATTTTCCAAACACTCTTTCTTCTCCAAAATATTAGTAAGTGATTTCTAACTCATTTTCTTTAATCGTTAACTTCTTTTTACAAGATTTCATCCTAGAATCTAGGGTTTTCATGGTGGAATTGGGAATTTTGGGTAAAACTTAAGAATATTAAAATTTGGGGATCTAGACCTCAAATTGAGGTCGGATTCCAAAACAATTTATATATCCGGGCTCGGGGGTGAATGCGCAATCAGATTTTGGTCTGAACTTAGAATTTGGGCCGAGCGAGCCCGGGGTCGATTTTTGACTTTTTGGGGAAAACTTTAGAAAGCTCAATTCCATGCATTAGGATTGATCCATTTAGCATTTATTGATATAATTAAGTAACTTGTGGCTAGATACGAGCGAGTTGGTGGTGGAATCAAGAGGTAAAATGGTAGTTGAGGCTTGAATTGTGTTTGTGGCATCGAGGTTAGTGTTTGGCCTAACCTTATCTTGAGAGAATAAGTGTTGAGTCATATGTGCTACGTGTTTATCCCATGTACAATGTATAGGTGAGGTGACAAGTACCTATGCATTGTTGTCAAGCATGCCCGTGAGTCGGTCATTATGACAATGTGTTTTGTTTTCTTCGAAATTTACTGTGTTATGGAGTAGGTTTCATTTTGAAGGTTATTCAATTGTTGGAAATACTTGGTTGCGAATACTGTTGATTAATTGTTGGTTGAGGATTATTTTGTTAAGTTTTACACTTGAGAGAGATTGGTTATAGTTGTGTCCCTTGCCGGGAAGGTATTTATTTCTACTGTTGTTCCCTTGCCGGGATGTTGGGATTATGATACATGTTATTGATTTTTCCTTGCCAAACTGTTATTCTTGATATTGTTTGGGTGAGGAAGAGTGTAAAGCACGAAGGGTAATGTCGTGTATTTATTTGTTGCATTGTGAAGAAGAGTGTAAAGCACGAAGGGTGATGCCGTGTATTTATTTGTTGCATTGTGAGGACGAGTGTAAAGCACGAAGGGTGATGCCGTGTATTTATTTGTTGCATTGTGAGGAAGAGTGTAAAGCACGAAGGGTGATGTCGTGTATTTATTTACTACATTGTGAGGATGAGAGTGTAAAGCACGAAGAGTGATGTCGTGTCATGATTTAATGTTTAAAAACATGAAGGATAATGTCGTGCCGTTTTATTTATTCATTGCATTGTGAGGATGAGAGTAAAAGCACGAAGGGAGATGCCGTATATTTATTTATTTATTTATTTACTTGTTTTGGTGAGGATGAGAGTAAAAGCACGAAGGGTGATGTCGTGTACTTATTTTGGTGAGGATGAGAGTAAAGCACGAAGGGTGATGCCGTGTACTTATTTGTTCTATGCGTTTACTTTCTGTGCTATTTTGATACTTAGACTGTTGCTTCGTTCTGTGATTCAGTAATTGTTTACCCCTTGTCCCCAGCATGTTCTCCCCCGCTTTACACCTTGCTGGTCATTTTCCTGCCGTTATTCCTGTTAAATATATTATTGAATTGCACAAATATTTATTATTTGTCGTGTCCTAACCTCATTACTACTTCGCCGAGGTTAGGCTCGGCACTTACTCAGTACATGGGGTCGGTTGTACTGATGCTACACCTACACTTCTTTATGTTGTGCAGATTACGGTACCGGACCCAGTGGACACTGATCGAGGGAGTATCCTTCAGTCCACCGGAGACACTGAGGTAGACCTGCAGGCGTCCGCAGGCCTTGGCGTCCCCCTCCTTATTCCACTTTCCTTTATTTCTGT
Organism: Nicotiana undulata; assembly: GCA_005239495.1. NCBI lineage: Eukaryota > Viridiplantae > Streptophyta > Magnoliopsida > Solanales > Solanaceae > Nicotiana > Nicotiana undulata. The sequence goes on from ML298987.1 coordinate 19,591, forward strand.
TTCTAGTACTTCAGAAAACAGTTGTATTATTCCTTTCAGACCTTTTATCTGTATTAATCATAGATAGCCCGTGACATTGTGACTCCAAAGATCCGGGTTGGCTAGTTTGAGAATTTGCTAAGCTTATGGACTTAGTTATGCATTTCCTTGTTATCTTTTCTTACTTTTAAGATTTTAGTTACGGAAAAGACGATTTTTACCTGTTCTCGCTTAATAATTAAAGGTTTTACTAAATATAACTAAATACGTTGGCTTGTCTAGCGGGGTCAACGTTAGACGCCATCACGATCCCGACGGTGAGAATTTCGGGTCCTGACAGACCATGACAATTATTATGATATGATTTTCTCCATGAAGGAGATATTCACCATATGGATGGTGTGACAAAAGATCTTGCAGTACAAAATCAATTAAGAGCTCCGGAAGAACGAATTAGTTACTATCCGGATTAATGAAATTGTTCTTGACATTTATATTATAGTAAGTCTCAAGAGAAATTGAGTTCCAAATATAATAGTCAAAGTGGTTGGCATTTGAGATCATAAATGAAAGGAAAATTGAATATCTTCATATTACTATAATTATACCGGGTAAATATGAAAGGTTACTCAACTTTTCTTCTATCTGTACTACGCATGTATAAGCATGATGATGGAATCACATGCCAAAATACAGATGTTTACTGAAACACATCTTAGTTGGCATGACCGGTCGGCCATCCCGGTTCAATTATGATGTGAAAATTGATTGAGAATTCACACTGGCATATTGAAGAAATGGAAGATTCTTCAAGAATTCTCTTGTGCTGCTTATTCTCATGATGTACCCGTTAAGGTTGGGATTGAATCCATTATTTTATAGAATGAATAAAAGGTGATATATATATATATATATATGAGCCCAGTCACCTGCCATGTGGACTTGTTTACCTTGAAAATAGTATTAACAATTATATTTGATTTTGTGATTCTAAAAATATGTGATTTATTTCAATACTAGTTGTTAGGCAATGGATGCTAAGTGTGAGTAAAGACAATAAGATATGCAAACCTAAATTATTGCAAGGCAGGGCCTCGAGCTCGCTAGAACAGGGCCTACTCTAAAATATTATAGTAGATGTCTATAACTCCTAAAGAAGTTACTCCCACTACTCTAAAATATTATAGTGGATGTCTATTACTCCTAAAGAAGTTACTCCCACTACTCTTCTCCATTAACCTCCGACTATTTACTATTATGATTGTAACTCTCACACCTCCATAACCTTATCAATGATCTTCCCCATGATCCCAATAGTTAATACCATGTTCATGGCATCCCTATATCATCCTATAAATAGAGGGTTTGAACTTCACATTGTACATACTTGAATACATGGAAGAAATATGAATCTCTCCTATGTTTCTCTCTATATCACTTAGCTTGTTTTTCCTTGTTTTATATTTTTACTTTGAACTTAGTTTCTTAACACGTTATCAACATGAAGCTCTAACCAAGTGGGAAGATAACTTATTTGACTATGGAATTATAAATGGCCGACAACCTTGAATTAATTTGGTTGAACATGATGACTAAAGAAAAATAATGTATTTTTCATGAAAAAGCATGAAGTTAGTGCCACTTGATTTTCTCCATTCTTGAATTGAATGTGATAACGATGCATGATAAGTCTAAATAAAGACAAGTGGTTGACCAATGAACATGGATGTTCCAAATATCAAATAATAACAATCATCATTATCGTAATTGTAAAAAAGAGAACAATAAGGGTTCTCTAAACGGTCCTTCAAAGGTGATGGAATATGTATCAATGTGGTCTGTTAATACGAGACACGTTCACATGATTATAATCCATTCATTGAAAATGTGACTTGTGATAAGCATTGTAAATGCATGCTCATTCCTGAAAGTGAATGTGAAAATATATATGTGATTCAAATTATGCATAAGAATGTATTTATGCATGGCTGAATAAATATTACAACTCACCTCTACGGGAGGTTTGAGATGAAGAAAGATAATGAACATTACTTTATGGTTACATGAATATGTCATTGGTCGGGTACATATGGTACACCAAAACTATTTTGCCATGTCTTATAAAAAGTTATTAAATGCAAAATTAAAGCAATAAATGATTTTGCTTATGATAATGACCATGAAAATTATTATGATATGATTTTCTCCGTGAAGGAGATATTCACCATATGGATGGTGTGACAAAAGATCTTGCAGTACAAAATCAATTAAGAGCTTCGGAAGAACGAAATTGTTACTACTCGGATTAATGAAATTGTTCTTGACATTTTTACTATAGTAAGTCTCAAAAGAAACTGAATTTCAAATATAATAGTCAAGGTGTTTGGCATTTGAGACTATAAATGAAAGGAAGATTGAATATCTTCAAATATTACTATAATCATATCGGGTAAATATGAAAGGTTACCCAACTTTTCTTCTATATGTACTACACATGTATAAGCATGATGATGGAATCACATGCCAAAATAAAGATGTTTACTGAAACAAATATTAGTTGGCATGACCGGTCGGCCATCCCCGTTCAATTATGATGCGAAAATTGATTGAGAATTCACATTGGCATATATTGAAGAAATGGAAGATTCTTCCAGAATTCTCTTGTGCTGCTTATTCTCATGATGTACCAGTTAAGGTTGGGATTGAATCCCTTGTTTTCTGGAATGAATATATATATATATACACACACACACACACGCACGCACACACACACACACACACACCTGTCATGTGGACCGTTTATATGATTTTAATAGATGCATCTATTTACGGTCACATGTGCGTTTGTTATCAACTTGCAGTTTGGATTTTGCAGGGTTGCTTGCTCAAATTATTAGAGCATAGTTCCAGAATGTAAGTTATGATGATTTATCTTGATAATACTAATTTAAATCCAACTTGGTCTAGCAGAAATTGTATGCCTCCAATTATAGTTAAACCATTAGTTATGAGATGTATTATTTAATATACAACAACACTTGTACGCATCTAACCAAGTTATGATAAATTCTTCTTGTCACAATTGGTTCAGGGTCAGGAACCAAAATAATTTTCATCTAAACATATAGATGTGCTATATGATTTAATCATGTCACCACCATGTACAAAGATGGGTTCCCAAAGAAGGTTAAGAAATGTGTTGGTGATCCCAAGATTAGGGGGGAGAAAATGGGCAGCTGAAAGAGTGATACGTGGAATGAATTATCATGAATACATCTAGATCCTCGTACAAGAAAATGTGAACTTGAAGTTCAAGTGATAATTCATTTGCCACATATTATCAATGCATTTGCTAACCCAACTAAATGTCATATTTCATCTGCTAATGCTCCAAATAGAATAAAGTCCATGATTGACATAGTCTATGAAATGCATGAAGCGTAATAGATAAATCAGTTCCAAAGATAAAACTCCTTGAAGAAGGAGAGGAGAAAATGATAAAGATGGTCATATTAAGCAGGCAAGTATCCTGTAAGAGCACCATGACATAACACATTATAAGACCTCATGGAAGAGGCTCAGGTACCTGAAAATAATGAGATCTCGATAAGTTATGTCTTTATTGTGCGATGATGGAACCGATGTAAAGCGATCATCGATGATATTGTTGATATAACATACCGCTCAATATTATTAATATTGACGAGGATCTTGAGCTCAAATCTGTCATGGAATTTGGACAGATAAATGATTGGACAAATGAAAAATGCACAATGAAAATTGACTTCACCTGAAAAATGTGAAGTTGTTCGGATAGTCCCAACACCTGAAAGTGAAATGAAAAATCAAGTCGATAGAAATAAAGACGACTTGTGGAACAAGATTTTTTGTAGACATCCTAACATTAGTTATATGGAGATATGTTCTCATGTGGTGGATGAAATCGTTTTCAAGTTTTAATTTTGACAATACATTTGATATGCGTATAATGAAAATACTTGAAGGATTTAAATTATTCTGAAGTATATTAAGGTTCCCAAGAAACTTATTAAATAAAGCTCTATAAAATCTTTATGTGGATTAGACCAACCATGGCGTACATGATTTGTTTTTGTGTCTAGTGCAATTGGTGCACTAATGTGTCTTGCTAAAACCATGAGTATAACAATTTACTAGTGAGATATAGTTTCACTCCTATGTGGAGATATTAAAATACTATTAGTGTTATATTGCAAAAGAAGTCCTTGATATAGATTTGTTTATTCTAACAAATATTGTCAAGGTTATGTTAGTTATACAAATGCAGGGCATGTTTGGTTTTAGATAATCTATTTGGATGTAAGGGTACTGCCAAATTATGATATTCAACAAGATTCCAACTACATTAAAGATGATATTGCATGCATAGATCAATTGAAAGAAGGACTATCGAAGGACAAAATAAAACGTATTTCACCAAGTTGTATTTCAGACATGATTGATATTCAACGAATTTATCCAAGTGATAATTTGACAAACTTCTTCACAAGGCATTGCCAACTACATCAATTGAGAAGTTGTTATACACGATTGGAATTCATGTCTCTGAGATATCAAGTGATATTTTTGTCAGAGGGAGTATAACACGCGCTTCACTCTTTTTCCCTTCGCACATGTTTTGTCGCAATGGATTTTCCTAGAAAGGTTTTTAACGAGGCATGTAACGACCAGGTCGGTCGTTTTGAGAGTTAGCACCCCGATCCCCTGATAACTGTTTCTCCTATGTCTTATTATGTTAATGGAATGTGTCGGAGCGTCGAGTGATGTTAATTGGAGTGTTTTTGGACATATAGTCCTTTAAGATGAGTTTCAACCTTAGAAATTGGGTTGCAGCGGGAGCTATGTGAAGACGGACCCGGAATGGAATTCCGTCGACTCCCTTAGCTCCGTTGGTGATTTCGGGGTTTGGAGTGTGTTCGGAATGTAATTTCGAGGGCGGATATAGATTTAGGCTTGAATTGGCGAAAGTTAGAATTTCGGCGATTTCGGCCGATAGGTCAGATTTTGATATCGAACTCAGAATGAGATTCCGAAAGCGACAGCAGGTCCGAAATGTCATTTATGACCTGTTTGCAAAATTTGAGGTCATTCGGACGAGTTTAGACGTGGTTCGGCGTCGAATGTGAATTCTTAGAAATTCCTAAGTTCTTAGGCTTGGATCTATGCATATTTGAGTATTTTGATGTTATGGGATGTGTTTTTAAGGCTCGACCAAGTTTGGATAGGGTATTGGGATCAGTTGGTGGTTGGTTGAGGCCCCGGGGGCCTCGGGGTTGTTTCGGATGCTTAACGGAAGAATTTGGAACTTGGTAAATTTCTTAACCAGGCTCCTTCTGGTGTTTTCGCACCTGCGAAGGTTTCCCGCAGGTGCGATGGGGTGGTCGCAGGTGCGATAGTGGGGGAGGTTGACCAGTGGTCGCAGTTGCGACCTGGGTCCCGCAGGTGCGAAACCGCAGGCGCGACCAAACGACCGCAAGTGCGACCCCAGATGATCTTAAGTGACTTCCGCACCTGCGATGGAATTTCCGCAGGTGCGGTACCGCGGGTGCGGTGAAAGGGACCGCAGGTGCGAGATCCCTGTGTGTTTATTCCAAAAAACCGAGGGTTTATGCTATTTTCACCATTTTGAATTGTGGGAGCTCGGGAGAGGCGATTTCTGAGGGGATGTTTCTTGGGTATTCAAGGTAAGTGGTTTCTAACCATCATAGGTTATCTTCCATGATTCTAATCTTAAATCCCACCCTTAAATTCGAGATTATTGAGTAGAAATTTGGGAAAATTGGAAGAAACTTCTTAGACCAAACTTTGGGTTTTTGATTGGCCACAGTCGAGGTAAGTGGCTTGCCTAACTCTGTGTTGGGAAATTTTCCTTAGGCATTTTTAACTGGTTTTTACTATAAAGCCCCGTGTACGTGAGGTGACGAGCACGTGCATGGGATTTTTTCACTATATTTCCGTGATTCCTTCTACGATATGCCTCATTTTTAATTCTACTATTACCGTTACTGGTTGAGCTGAGTAACAACTTAAGATTTTATCATGACAATCGATTTTACCTGTTTTTTTCACTCGTTACTATTATTTGAAAATTGGTTACGTACTTTTCTCCCATAATTTCCAAGTGTTTTTCTAAAAAACCTTTAAATTGCGCTATAATGGATATGTACATTGCATTGTTTAGTTATGTAGGGACTGTGTGCTTAGACCTGAGACTTTCCCTTGCATTGCATTATATAGTTACATAGGGATTGCGGGCCTAGACCTGAGACTTTCCCTTGCATGGCATTGTATACTACGGGCTTAGACCTGAGACTTTCCCTTGCATTGCGTTGTATAGTTACATAGGGACTGCGGGCTTAGACCTGAGACTTTACCTTGCGTTGCATGGTATAGTTATATAGGGACTGCGGGCTTAGACCTGAGACTTTCCCTTGCATTTCATCGCATACATAGGGATGCGGGCTTAGACCTGAGACTTTCCCTTGCATTGCATCGCATACATAGGGATTGCGGGCTTAGACCTGAGACTTCCCCTTGCATTGCATCGCATACATAGGGACTACGGGCTTAGACTTGAGACTTCCCCTTTCATTGCATCGCATACATAGGGACTGCGGGCTTAGACCTGAGACTTTCCCCTGCATTGCATTGCGCGATTATTTATTGAGTTGATGTTGTGTTGGGTTGAAGGTTATTGCATCATTTATATTCAGTCTTTACCTTAATTTCCGTTAATCATTACTGCTTTACTTAACTGTTAATTATATCTGTTATTTTTGCAAACTCAGTAGAGCCTCAACCTGACCTCGTCACTACTTGACTGGGGTTAGGCTCGACACTTACTGGGTACTGAATGTGGAGTACTCACGCCTTTCTACGCTTGTTTTTCCCATGTGCAGATCCAGGTATCAGTGCGCCATACCGTAGCTAGTTCACCAGCAAGCGATTGGAGACTTTGAGGTATACTCTGCAGCGTCCGCAGAGCTTCCGAGTCCCCCTCCTATCCTAGTATAGTTAGGACTTGTAGATGAGAATACACTGTCATTTTTCCAATTTGTATATTGAGCCGTAGAGTATAGCTTGTGATGTTTGGTGATATTACGGGTCTTGGGTAAATTAAGCTGTAAATGCCGAGCGACATCGATTGTTAGTATGGTCTTATTTCAATTTCTCCTGGTTATCTTCAATTATCCTTGATGATTAGGCTTACCTAGTCGTCTAGACTAGGTGCCGTCACGAGACCCAGTCGGAGGGAGAATTGGGTCGTGACAAGGCAACAGATAGTGCGTTTTACTTGATATGTGTACTCTTTTTCCTTAATTAGGACCTTTTCGCACAAGGTTTTTTCCTAGTAAGGTTTTAACGAGGCACATTATCTATAGACATCCAAGGGGAGAGGGGGAGGGGGGTGTTATGAAATATTATAGTGGATGTCTATAACTCCTAATGGGTCGTTTGGTTGGAATACGATTTATAGCGGTATAAGTTATGCCGGTATAAGTAATATTGAGATAAATTATGATGGGATTAGTTATGCTGGGATTGTTGTTTATTCATTGTTTGATATGTTGTATTAAGAATGACAATTGCATAATATTTAAGAAGAATGTATAAGTTATACCGGTGCTAATTACCCCACCTTCTATAAGGTATAAGTTATCCGAGTGTTAAAATTAACATCAGAATAACTTATACCTGGTTTGCTAACCAAACAGGGTATTAAGGTGGTATTAAATTTTTATACCACCCTTATACCTTCTTATACCTCATACCAAACGACCCCTAAAGAAGTTACCCCCACTACTCTTTTCTATTAACCTCCCACTACTTCTTACCATTATGATTGTAACCCCCACACCTCCATAACCTCCTCCATGATCTTCCCCATGATTCCAATAGTTAATACCATGTTCATGGTATCCCTATATTATCCTATAAATAGAGGATCATATTGTACATACTTGAATACATGGAAGAAATAAGGATCTCTCCTCTCTTTCTCTCTGTATCACTTAGCTTGTTTTTTCTTGTTTTATATTGTTACTTTGGACTTAGTTTCTTAATAGTAGTTAAATATCTCAATTCTCGTCTTTTTCATTATTGTTTATGCACGGATATTAAGAAGTCGAGTGACACGAACAAATTTAATGCATGCATTTAATGTTAAAAAGTAAAACGAAATTAGCTAGTTTTATAAAACAAAATAAAATAATAGAATTAACATGTGTCTGGCAAACTTATTCAATGTGAGACTTTTGAGTTACGAAAGTAGTTTTGTTATACCAGAAGAAAGGAGATTCGTACTATGTTTTGAAACTACAAAGAACGCTTAAGCTACAAGAAGAAATTTCATGGTAGTTTTTTGAAAATTTCGAAAATATTTAAAATGAGTAATATAATTTTACTATAATAGAAGATTGAAACCTTTAATAATCAATATAAATTGTTGAAACACATTACGCACCATGCGTCAAGAAGGAACGCTTTTGAGTAAGCCAACAAATTCAGGGACTGTACTCTAAAAACAATATAATCAGGAATTTGTACTTGTAGCTGTCCATTATTTATATTCCTTACATTTTACGGCAGGAGCATAACGCCGGCATTAGAAAGTTGATATGGGACCTCCTCAGTGAATCAGCAACCTTGTGAATCTGATTAGGCTCGGATCCAACCTTCTATTATCCGGAGTCTGAAACCAAAATATGGTATTTTTTGACATGGGTGAAAAAAAATTTAGTGACCAAAATACATATAGCGTCCTTTTAAAAAGTGCTATACCTTAATGGCCTTTTGCTCGTTAAGGTATAGTGCCCTTTAAAAGGGCGCTATATGTGTGGAGCCTTTTATAACGGCGCTATAAGAAATTTGACAAGACTGCCAGGTGCAGCGCCTTAAAAGGGTGCTACACATATTTTGTGGGCCCACCAATAACTCTTCTGCGCTCAACTGACATAACAATGATTCAAATGGGTGTAATGCTCTTATTTAAGGCGCTATACCTTAAAAGATTCTACCTCCCGGATTGGGCATTGCCTTATTTAAAGGCGTTGAGGATTTTGTAAAAATCCATTCCGAAATATTCTCAAGTGTTGTTAAATTTTTCTTCGTTAAGTTGTTTTGCATTTTGTCGTAATGTGCGAAGAGCGAAGAATTAGGGTTTCATTATATTGGGGGGGGGGGGG
>ML298989.1:0-15902 GCA_005239495.1 Nicotiana undulata
GAACACTTACCTCAATGAAGAACCAGTATTTCCCTCTTCAAAATCGCCTCCAAGAGCTCTTTTTCGTACAACGATGGTGTAAAAAGGGGTTTAGGTCGCGGATGAAATATTTAAATACTGCCCAGTGATTCTTCACCGCGATCGCAGCTCTTCCCCTGCGATCGCATAGTGTTATGGTCTTGACTTCTGCGATCGCATCTTTAAGCATGCGATCGCACTNACCTGCCACTCCTCAGCTAACCCTACGCGATCGCGATCGCGATCAAGTCCACGCGATCGCACTGCTTAAGCCACTTACCCTACGCGATCGCGGACCATTCCTCGCGATCGCAGTGAACAAATTCCTGTTGCATAAACATCAGAAAACCAGCAGTGTTTTCAAGGCTAAAACGAGTCCGTTAATCATCTGAAATCAATCCCGAGCCCCTCGGGACCCCAACCAAATATACCAACACATCCCATAACATCACTCAAACTTAGTTGCACTCTCAAAACACCAAAACTAACATCAAAACACCAAATTCACATCGGATTCAAGCCTAAGAACTATTGAAATTTCTAAAATTCACCAATGATGTCGAAACTATCCAAATCAACTCCGATTGACCTGAAATTTTGCAGACGAGTCCAAAATGACATTACGAACTTGTTCCAACTGTCGGAATTCCATTCCGACCCTGATAGACTATTTTCCACTGCCGTCCGGAATCGCCAAAAACTAACTTTCACCAATTCAAGCCTAATTCTACACCGGACATCACAAAATTATTCTGAACACACTCCTAAGTCCCAAATCACCTAACGAAGCTATCCGAGCCATAAAATCCGCATTCCGAGGTCGTTTACCAATAAGTCAACTGTTAGTTGACTTTTCCCATTTTAAGGCTGTTCTTAAGGACTAAGTGACTGAATTCTCATTTAACCATTTCGATTTCAAGCCAATAAACTCTAACACATTAATAATAGAATAACCAATATATAATAAGCCACTAACGACAGTTATAATGTAGGTTTTACGTAACGACAGACTGGGTCGTTACAATCATGGTATTTGAATGCAAACGAGGTACAGAATGATGCGAAACCTACACATGATGTTCTAAATGCAGATGTGTTTCAACGTCAGAAAATATCCATTTGTTAACACATTTTTGACTTAAAGTAGAACGTAGTAGTTTCACAGAAAATCCGATTCTTTGTTAGATTTGCTGAACCTAATACATGATTTTTCTAGGCGTTCGTAGTAGTGTATGCAATGATGCAAAGTTTATTTTTTAACACATGACTTTATCATAAGTAACATGCTGAAAATAATATCCTAAGGGACATGATTTCCAAATGCAAGATTGATAGTGGTTAGTATTATTATTCAGCCTAGCAAAGCAGGATTTCTAGGTGATGCAATTATGAGAATGCTGAAACAGTAATATTGTAACATCCGCTTTTGTTGTTATTGTCCTATGGACATGATTTCTAAGTGGATATAAGTATGATGAGATGCTGAAAGAAATAAACCTCATTATCGTGGTATCTAATGCATGAGTGACATGTTATCCTAAGCATGGTGACTATTGCGCACATATGAAAAGTAAACCTACAGGCATGGTTTCTACCCATACTTACACTACAACATGCATATTCCCCACCCATTTCACTATCCAACCCCAGAATCATCTTTACAATTAGTTATTACATACCAGTATTGCACGAATTACATATGTAAATAAGAAAATTAAGAAGTTACACTATAGGGAGCCTACCAATAGGCCCAAGTCTCCAAGTCCTTAATGCCATATGTCATGGCCTTTCAAAGCCCGGGTGTGTCAGAGTTCCTAAGGACCTCAGAGGATCCCAGGCAGTGCTTACACCCAGGTACCCTAGCCAAGAATGAGTAAGTGCAGAGTAGGAAAGCCAGCCTTGTGTGTCAGAGTTCAGTGGGTACTCAAATGGTCCCCAAAGCAGTTCTCACATGAAGGGGGCTGAACTTAGAAAACTAGGAGTAGAGTAAGATGTGCCATGGATAAGTTTAAAAAGGATTTTGACAGAAATTGAGTAAGAAAATAGTTTAAACAAGAAAGACTAATTTTTAGAAAAAATAGAGTTTTGAAAAGTGGTAATAAGCTCAATTTGAAAATGGTAAGGCAACCAGAACAACACATACAGAACCAGGACTAAAACAAATTCCACAATTACACACAAGGTAATAGGGAATTGGGAACAAATATGAAGCATGTAAGTGTGAGCACACAGGAATCAGAATTACACATGGATTCAGAATCAAAGAGGTCCTAAGGAGTTCACAAGCCCAAGGTATAATAGGCATTTCGAAGTTACACAGGAACAAAGCAATCACGAAGTGCAGGATGCATTACCACACAGAGGTCTAGACTATCATCAGGGAACATTGAAGTAGAACCTAAAAGAGATATAAACATGCTGAGTCTAAGGGAGGGGGGCACATTCAGGGACATGTAGTAGATGAAAGCATACATATTAATTTCAAGTTGATAGTAGAACAACAAGTGGAAACATATCAAGAATACAAGTAATTGAACTATCAATAGAAACATGTTGGTTTGATGACTGAAGCTTAACTCAGAACATACCAGTATGATGAAGGAAGCAATAATGAAAGCAAAGATAAGAGATGCACAGTAGTCAGCCTTGGCTTGCAGCCGGCTCACTTAAAGCAATAGCAAATAGCACAGAAGAGAGAGTGAAGAAAGTATGAAACTCTTTTATTGTGAAAGGAGTGCACAAATCAGTTTTTGCATCTATGTCTGTGTGTGTTAAATATGAATGAGGAGAGTGTATATATAGTCTTTCAAAATGAGTATAGAGTAGCATAATTATAGAAACAACATCAATTAAATCAACCAGAGGTCTGGACTCCCTTCAATCAAGGAGTCATTATTCAAACGGGTGTAAACAATGCTAAATAAGGAAAGAATCGCCTAGAAGGCTGATTATACCATAATAGGGTAGTAAAGAATGTGGCATGTAATAAGGTCAAGTACATAGTATCTAAAATAAGGAAAATATATACTGAGTGCACTTATATGGTAAAAAGCATAAGTCAATTTTGAAAATTGGTCAAAGAATCACGGATGGGGACTGAAATTACAAGGAATCATTCTCAGCTAAGGAAAGTATCTCATAAACAAGGGGATCATTCCAATCAATACGGATTGTATGCACAAATTATAGATTCAAGGAGAAACCAACCTTAATTAAAGAACTATCTCAAGAATCAGAGATGCAAGCAAGGTAAATATGTAGAGAGTTAGGGATTCGAACAGGAATACAATCAATTAGTCAAGGCAAGCAAAAGCACCACAAATTCGAGGCTAGCACACATTCAGACGAACCATAGGAATTAGAGAGTTGGAAACCCTAGTGACTACAATAGCAAAATCACACAAGTTCAGAGCAAAGCAGTAATGTTTGAACATGATAAGAACACAGAGAACCTAATCAGAAAAACCTAATAGAAATAACAGGATAAAATCACAGAGAAGCTTAATCATTTATGAGAGATAAGGGGTTCGTGCATTTAAACAAACATATTAGTCACAGATGGACTCAACATTTAGGGAAAAGCTAGGGTTTCCAATAAAGTAAGTTAAAATGAAAAAAAACTTTTTAGATGGATGAATAATAGAAAGAATCATAGGATGACATTAAAAACAGAAGCAAAAATCATTTTTAAAAAAAGGGGTTATGAAACCCTAATTTGAAGACGAAAGATCGTTTAAAGTAGAAAGTTTTTTCCAGAGAAAAACATGTAAAAAGCTTCGTAATATACATAGATCTAAGGCAGATCTAGAATAAATCGAAGAGATATCATGAGTTAGGGTTTCTTGGAACCTAGAGAAACAAGAAAAACCTCAAAGATGTCGCAGGCGTCAGCCGGAAAAGGTCGTAGCTCTTACTCAAACGGCCGGAGATAGCCGGAAGTGGCATGAGGGACCATGAGAGGTGAGTGAACCGCTCCAGGTTCGCCTGAGGGACTTAGGGTGTCACTGGACCGGTGCAAGGTGAACAAATAACCAGGATATGATGGGGAGCCATGGTTTCCGGTGAGGTAACCAGTCGGAGAAGATGAACATGCTTCGTCGGAAGAGGGAAGCAAATGGAAGGTTCTAGAGAGAACCAGAGAGAACCAGAGAGAGATAGAGAGAGAATGAGAGGTGGGGAAATGAGAGGTCGGAGGGGGGTAATTGGGGTTTAATTATGGTAATAAATATCTAGGACGTTGATCTAATTTGATCAACGGCTCAGATTGGTTTGGGGTTGGGCCGGGTATTTAATGGGTTTTGGGCTGGGTATTCAATTGGGTTAAAGGGTTAGGTGGGTCGAGTTTTAAAAATGGCTAGGATTTAAATAAATGTGGCTAAACGGTAAATACCCCTTAAAATAGATAGACAATTAAATAAAAAAATAGCTACTAATTGTATAAAATGAGATTAAGGCTAAATAAATGAAATTAAGGTGATTAACTAATATAAAAATATAAAATGACTAGTTATTGACTTTAAAATGGTATAAAATATGCGATTAGGCTATAATTATAAAATTGCTGTAATTATAATTAAATAATGCCAAAATTGGCTAATTTATGAAAGAATTAAATCCTTACAGGACTAGAATGGTACATTGAGCTAAGAAATAATTTGAAATGCAATTTATGAATAATTATTGAATATAAAACACTAAATAAATTGGTAAAATTGTGGAAAAAATGGCAATTATTATGAAAAGTGATTTTGAGGTATATATGCAAGTTTAAAAATAATTTGAGGAAAAATTGGGTATCAACAACAGTGATATTTTCAAAAATAGACCTTAGATCAGGCTACCACCAAATACGTATGGTGACAGATGATATCCCCAAGACTGCCTTTAAAACTCAGTTGGGCCATTATGAGTACTTAGTTATGCCCTTTGGCTTAACTAATGTACCTTCTACTTTTTAGTGCCTCATGAATCACTTATTCCAACACTTCATTCGAAGATTTGTCTTGGTTTTCTTTGATGACATCCTCATTTATAGCAGGAATCTACATGATCATGTTACTCACTTGCAACATGTGTTTGAAGTAATGGTCCAACACAAATTGCTGGCCAAACAATCCAAGTGTGTTTTTGGTGTTCCAAGTGTGGAGTATTTGGGCCATTTCATTTCGAATGAGGGTGTCTCTACTGATCCTAATAAGATCACAACTGTGCAAAACTGGCCTACTCCTACTACTGTTAAACAGTTGAGAGGATTCCTAGGCTTAGCAGGCTATTACAGAAAATTTATTAAGGGATATGGTCTTATCAGCCGACCCCTTACTAAATTACTCAAGAAGGACAATTTTAAGTGGTCTGAAAGTGCAGCCCAAGCCTTCTTTGCTCTTAAGATAGCTCTAACAACTGCCCCAGACTTGACATTGCCTGACTATTCAGCTACATTTGTGGTTGAAACTGATGCCAGTGGAACAGGTATTGGCGCTGTCCTTATGCAGCATGGTCACCTTATTGCTTTCATTAGCAAGGGGTTGGCTCCCAGGCACCTTGTTTTATCAGTTTATGAGAGAGAACTTCTTGCATTAGTCTTTGTTGTCACCAAATGGTCTCATTATTTACTAGGCCAACACTTTATTGTTAAGACTGATCAAAGGGCCTTGAAATATCTATTAGAGCAAAAGCTGCATACTGACTCTCAATTAAGGTGGTTGGCCAGTTACTACCTTTTGATTTTGAAATACAGTATAAAAGAGGTAAGGAAAATGTGGTTGCTGATTCTCTCTCCAGAGTTGATGGTGCTGAACTCATGTCCCTGCTGGTTTCTTCTGTCCAAGCTAATCTATGGCCGGCTATATCTTCCTCATGGTCTTCTGATCCTGAGCTAATTTCCCTTATTGCTTCTTTACAACAAGGCCCTCAGAAGCACTACACTTGGCTTAATAATCAGCTAAGAAGGAAGGGCAAATTGGTTATTGGAAATGATGCTGCCTTGAAGCAGCAAATTCTCACTCTTTGGCATTCTACTCCTACAGGTGGTCACTCAGGAGTTGATGCTACCACTCGAAAGATCATGTCCTATTTCTATTGGAAGGGCATCAGACATGATATAGTGGATTTCATTCATAAATGTGAGGTATGTCAGAGGAACAAGTATGACACTTCTGCCTAACCAGGCTTACTTCAGCCTTTGCCTATTCCTGCTCTCCCTTGGACTGATATCAACATGGACTTCATCGAAGGATTACCCATGTCTAGGGGGAAGACTGTCATATGGGTAATCATTGATCGCCTCACCAAATATGGCCATTTTATTGCACTGTCTCATCCATATACTGCCCAATCTCTTACTCAATTTTTTTTGGATTCTATCTTTAAACTTCATGGTTTTCCAGCATCCATCACTAGTGATAGAGACCCAATTTTTATAAGTTCTTTTTGGAAGGAGTTCATGTCCATTCAAGGAGTTTCTATACACACTTCTACTGCCTACCACCCTCAAACCGATGGTCAGAGTGAAGTCCTTAATAGATGCCTTGAAACTTATCTGCGCTGTTTTTGTTCAGACTCTTCTAAGGACTAGGGTGCCTTCTTATCCATTGCTGAGTGGTGGTATAACTCTGCTCCACATTCAGCTATCAAAACATCTCCTTTTGAACTCCTCTATGGTTATGCCGCCACATTCATTTGCCTTACATTCCTGGAGATTCTTCTATGGACCAAGTTGAAGACATCTTACTTGTCCGTGAATTCAAACTCCAATTAGCTAAATTTCACCTCTGTCGTGCCCAACAATTGCAGGCTCAAGCCAATCTTCATAGGTCTGATAAAACCTTTCAAAATAGTGATTGGGTCTTTGTGAAACTTCAGCCTTATCGACAGTATACTCTTTCCATCTCTCCTTACCACAAGCTTACTTCTAAATATTTTGGCCCCTATCCTATTGTTGACAAAGTTGGGGCTGTGGCCTACACCTTACTCTTTCCACGTGAGGTCTAAATTCACCCTACCTTCCATATTTCTCAACTCAAACGTTGCTATGAGATTCCCTCAACCATCATTCATCCTCCCATCCTAGACTTGGCCAGCCCACTATGCCTTCAACCTGAAGCTGTGTTAAGCAGACGCCTAATTAAAAAAGGTAACAAAGTTGTTGCTTAGTGCTTAATCAAATGGAAAGATTTGGATGCTTCCCAAGCCACATGGGAACTTGCTTCTGTTCTTCGCACCAGATTCCCTCACTTCACCCTTGGGTACAAGGGTGTTGTCCATGGGGAGGGTATTGATGCACATATGGCAGCATAATCCAACGTGGACGCCAGCAAGGATGCCAAATGGATTGAGATTTCAAAAGTTAGTTAGGCTGAAATTTGAAAAGTAGTTGTAATTTTGAATTTAGTGAATTGGCGAGAATTTTGGTTATAAGTCATTTTCAGTTCATGCTTCTAGATTTCAAGGTAGAGAGTATATATAGATCAATTGTAATGAATAATTGATATTATGAATAAAAAACAGAAAACTTGATCCCAAATTCTCTTTTCTTCTCTCTGCTCGAACCTTCTTCCTCTTCCGCTCTTCTCTTTTCCTCTTCATAGCTACTGTTTCATTGCTCGAGTACCATTATTTGGTATCACTCTTAATCCTTAATTCCAATAATGTAGAGCAAACGAAATCATTGCAACCATTAAAAGCTTTGAATTCGAATTTGGGTTTACAAAAATTATTATTTGTTTGAATTGGGTGTTGTTGCAAACAATTGGAAATGTTGTTTGAAGTTTATATCTCAATTTTGAGGGTGTTTTGGTGAACATTAGACTTGATTTTGGATGAATTTCAGATTGAAACTCGAAGAAGAAGAAGAAGAAGAAGAAGAAGAAGAAGAAGAAGAAGAAGAGGAAGAAGAAGAAGAAGAAGAAGAAGAAGAAGAAGAAGAAGAAGACGACATGACATACATTATACTTACGAAATTGTAGTAAAGTTGTAGTAAAATTGTAGATAAATTGTATTTTGTTATTTATATATATATATATATATTTGTTTAAATATTGTATGAAGTTGAACAATATTGTATTGTATTTAAGTTATATGTTATTGTAGTTGTATATAATTGGGTAGAAATAATGTATTAAAGTTGTAGATAAGTTGTATAATATATAATTAGTGTATGAAATTTGTATTTGCTATGAATAAATCAGATACAAAATGTACAAAAGATATATTGTATAAAAATTATATTTAAGTGATATGATATTGTAGTTGTATAAAACTGGGTAGAAATAATGTATGAAAGTTGTAGATAAAATGTATAATATATAATTAGTTGTAATAAATTTATTTTTACTATGTATAAATAAGATACAAAATATACAAAAGACATATTGTATAAAATTTGTATAAAAATTATTTTTTAAGTGGTATATAAAGCCAAAGAAAGAATTGTTTGTGCTCGTATAATAAAAGCGTACAAATATTTTAAATTGTATCTATTAGATCATAACCAAATTGTTGGATTACGATAATAATAATATAATACTTGTAATTAATAGTAAGAATAAGATTACAAACTTGATGAATGGTACGAAAATTCTGCTTTCAGATTTCGTCTCTTTAGCAGAGATGAATGATGTGTAGTTTGTGTTTGGTACAAAAATACAGAGAATCGGCTAGAAATTGGATTGTTTTACAAGCAATTAAGGCAACAGTAAAACAAATAAAGAGGAAGAAAAAATAAAGGAAGATGGTGTAACCGAATTCCCTAATTTAAGGCATTAAAGCATTAATCATGAATTGTATATAATTTGTAACAAATATTTGTTTAAGGCGAGTAATATATAATATTTGGACAATTGTAGTAAATTAGTTTCATATATTGTATTGGGATGAAAAAAATCCCAAATTACATCACTGAATTCCTACTTTATTTCTTATAAATTTTCTCTATAATCTAAATTTCTAAAGGCATTCAAACCCATAAAAATGTAGTTATATATATATTTTTTTTAAAAGCCTTCTAGCAGCATGTGTATTTTACAAATATGTTAGTATCCTTGATATTTTAGAAAAAGACACAAATGTATTTTCTGATCTTAGATACCAAATATATGTAAATTAAAAAGTTTGATGCTGCAAAAAGAACATAAATAAAGGTAAATTATCGAAAAAATACATAATTATAGAGGAAAGGAAACAATTTAGTAGTCTAATACTAATAGACTCTTGGACTTTTCAAATATAGTGAGTGAAAAGGTAAGGCAACAAAAAAGGTTTGTTGGTTTACCTCAGAAACCTTGTGAAAAGCCTCGTTTCTCGGACTGTTATCACCAAATAATAAGAGTCAATTGGTAGATATTTCTGTTTACCTCAAAATCCGATAATAATTGAATTTATATGTGATTTTAAAGATACGTGATATAACTTGATCCAAGTTGAGAAAAATAGATTAATACTGAAATTAATGATAAGAAAATAAATACAAATCACACAAATTGAACAGTCTTAGCCTTGAAGGTTGGTCACCCTCGAGTCAAGAAATGCCTCAATATCGATGACAGAACAAGTTAACAAGATAACAAAAACTAGAAATGATCAATATATTGCTTCTTTGATGTGTGTTACAATATGTTTTACAAATGATCAGACCTCCCTTTATATAGTAGGGGAGCCTTACTCTTGATACAATTCTATATAACGTAAAAAACTCGTGATTTACTAATTAATCAGCCTCTCCTTATACTTGCCGAGATTTCCGTCGTGATATCCAAGTGATCGCGGATATTTCAGCCTTCCTTTATTTGGCTCGACTAAGTTCCATCGATCTTGTTCGGTCCCGGAGTCACGAGCTCAACTATTTAACTTCGCGCCTTGGTTCGATATAATCCGGGTTCGAACTCCGACCCGTCACGTTTCAGTATCGACTGTCCATACAATATATGAACCCGGTATCGACCGTATACAAATAGTCCCCTCACTTTTTAGAGAGAAGACGACGCGAAATGATATGAACTTCCGAGCCTTGCTTCAATAAATCATGACGTAAGCGACAAAAGATCACTGAAACATCTCGTCGGTCCAGTCTTCAAGGCATTAAATGTGTGTCAGTTGTTGCTCGGCCACTACGGGTTTTGAACCGCCGTTTTGCAAGCTATAAATACTTCACCTTTCGATCCATTAGAACTTTTACATTTAAACTCTTGTTCTTGTGCGCTTAAGAAAAAAATCATCACATACATCCTCTGATTTTCCAGCTTAAGTTCAAAACTTCTTCCTTTATAGTTTTCTGCAAATTTTTAAAACTATCTGCCTAATACACCCTCTCTTTCATCAGTACCATCTTTTTACCCTTACTCAGAAGCAAGGGCAAAGACTTCTAAATTTGTCGCTTAAAAGAAAACTCCCTCTTCCTCGAGACCGTCTGAAGAAGAAAAGGCTACGTCTACTATTGTCGAGGAAAAGACACCGGAACCCCCCTCAATTATGTTCGTTCCTACGGGGTGCCCAAGTGGGGCCGACTTCAAGATCGAGAAAACCCCTTCTATACCGGGTCGATGCGAGCGGTCTCGAGGTATATATGTTCCATCACTGATGATCTCCTCCCCAAAGTCAAGGAAGACTGTAGTTGGGTTGGTAAACTCGTGGTGGTGCCTACGCCCGAGGAGTCAATCACTACCCACATGGAGGGCTTTTTAAGTGTTTACACTTATCACTTCACGTTGGGACCCCTAGACCCAGTCATTATCGCGAAGAGGTACGAGGTGACCCTTGGTCAAATCCATCCCTCATTTTGGAGGATAGTGATTCTTTCGTTTATTTTGTAACCAAAATTGACAAGTGCCCTTTCACCATTGACCATCTCATGCGTCTGTACAGTCCCCGACTTTACTAAGGGGGATTGATAAAGCTTGCCCGCCGGGCCAGTAAGGCCCCATTCTTGAGCATAGACGAGGATCGATACCGAGGCTATATGGGCCGGTTCGTTCGAATGAAGACCTCAAATCTAATCCCTGCCGAGGAAATTCCATTTCCCAAGAAATGGAACATGAAACGTCAGTATAACTTCACTTTTAAGATTTTGCTTACTGATTTTCCCTTTTCTCTCATTTAATCGGTGTTTCGTGGTGCAATTGTCTCTTGGATGATGGATGCAGTTCCCGACTCAAGGAGTGGGTCGAGGGCGTCGTATCACAGAAGCCCTATTTGGAGCGCACATGGCGCGAACTTTCAAAGGGCCGGTGGGAGGCCCCTTCTCACGATAAAATTCTTTCCTATTTAAGTGGAAGGTTTCTGGTTCATTGAGTGTTTATCCTAATTGTGATTTAGAGTTGATAATGAGATTCTCGTGATTTCATATTGCAACATGGTAGATGCGGAGAGCCGTGTGAGGCATTAGGATTTAATGGACAAGGTTGCGGTGTAGTTTTGAAAAGAAGGTTAAGAGTTCTAGATAGTATGAAGGATTTCAGATGTTTAGAGGACGCTAGCACTAGCTTGTATCTCCTGAGAAGGGTGTGTTTTTTGGAAGTCGCATTGTGTATTGATTTGCAGATGCTTGATTAATATTACGGTAACAGCCTGGTTGTAGACCACTAACATTCAAGTAGTTGCTACATGGTGTGCAAGATTTATGGGAGCATTTCTCATGAGGTGATTGTGTATGAGTGACATATTAGTCATTTAAGTGGGAGAGTTGGAGGTCAGATATGGAGATTTCCTATATTCTTGAGGTTTAGAGATTGGATGTTCTCAGAGGCAGACTATTCCTTGGTTGTGGATTGTGAAGGTACGTTAAGAGTTAGACAACTGATTGTATAACTTATGGGTAGGTCAGTGTGGACCTCTGGAAGACTATTTACCTATTCTAGGATGATCATAATTGATTTGGGAGTCCGTTAGTAGGCCTAATGAGAATGTGTATTCTACATCGAATTGGGTTTGTTTACTCAACACAACTATTGTTGGAGGTGTGTCATTGGCTAGAGCTGATCTTATTCATGTACTGATGTGTTCTATGTGTTAATCTCTTATGCTACGATGGGTGGTGAGACTAATTGACTGTTCACACTTATGAGGTGGTTCTGCTTAGGTCTTGTGGTGAGATTTGAGCGAGTTGGCTCTTGGGGTGTTGAGTTGCTTATTACATCTTAGTCGTGCTTATCTTGTCTGTGATATATTTTGTTATATGTTTCTCAATGGTTATGGTCATACACTTTGCGTTTAGCTGTTTATGGCTCGATGGGTATTCCATGTGGGCTACTATGTTTGGATCTGGTTATGCACCGTAGCGGAGTTATGTTAGGATATGATATTTTGCGCTTATTTCATGTGTCTTGATTCTCCATTGTGGAATGGAATCATAGCATTGTGCTTTTATGGTTGTATTTGTCAAACTTGTTGGACGGTCCTCTTATTTGGTTCTCTTTCCATATTTAGTTATATTCGAGTTGTTACTTATCGGGTGCACGAATTGCGTCGTATGTGGCTCTAGGTGGCATTTGGTGCGGCCTATCAATCGAGAAGCTTGTACTGGGTGAGATGAGGTTATTGAGCTTGGAATTAGTGCAATCATATTTGGATAAGGTATGTTTGGATAAGAATGTCATTGGCCAGCTTAGAATTTGGAAATGGTTCTTGCCTAGAGAGAGAGAGCTCTACAACTTGTTTATTTGGTAGGCAGTTATGAATTCCTACATGTTTCTTTTATTATTAGTAGTGTTGCAAAATTTTGGAATAAGGTTTTACTTAATATGAGGATTGTTACCGGTATCAGGTTTGGAAATAAGCATCTAATGTGGTTAGAAGATATTGTTATGAGTATATGAGTTATGCAGTACAATGTGTAGTATGTCCTGGGGGTACATTTATGTCTTGGTACAACTTGTGGAAACTGGTACAACGTATATATGTGAGAATCAAACCTTATTAGGAATTTTGGATATTGGATTTTGGTTCTCAGGATTGTAAGCTAAGGTTAAAGGAAGAATCTTCAGTCATGATTGTGTTCACCGGCTTATATGGATTGTGGAAATGTGGTATCACTCATGGATATGTGTATTGTGATATTATAAAATGATTTGATGACTTTGGAATGGCTTTTAGAACGTTCGAGAATGAAAGTATATTTAAGTGGGGGAGAATTTTACAACGCAACCGGTCAGTTTGAGAGTTAGAGACGTTTTGAGATTTTAAACAACTTCATATTATGCATTATGACTTGCGTACATAGTTGGTTTTGCTTTCGGGAGGTTCATGATTGATTTGATTGAGTAATTCTCACTTAGAAGCTTTGAGTTGGAAGAGTTAACCAAGGTTTTAATTTTGAGCAAACAACATCGGATTGGCGATTTGATGATTCCAATAGGTTTGTATGGTGTTTTGGAGTTAGGCGTATGTTCGGATTTGAATTTAGATATTCTTAGGAGGATTTGGCCTTCCTTGTTGAAAATTGGCAGTTTAAGGAATTGGAGAGTTCATAAGTTTGACTGGGAGTAGAATTCGGTGTTGTAGGGATCCTATTGAGGTTTTGAGACCTTGTGTAGGTTCCGTTAGTTGATAGGAACTTGTGTGTAAAGTTTGGTAGTGATCCGGAATGTCTAAGTATGATTCAGACGCGTTGGGCGAAGTTTGAAGTTTTGGAAGTTAATATAATAATTTGATCTTGTTTTTTGGTTTTGATGTTAATTGAGGTGTTTTGGGCCTTTGGATAAGTTTGGATAAGGTATTTGGACTTGTTGGTATGATTGGACGGGGTCTCGAGGGGCTCAGCTCATTTTTGGGGTGGTTTCAGACCATTTCGGATGATGTTTGAATTGTTGGTTTTCTGATGCCCCTGATGTTCTTGCGATCGCAAAGGTAAAACCGCATTCAAGTAGTGTATATTGGGGAGCTGGGGGCTCTTTCAACCGCGTTTGCATGGTTAGTCAAGCGTTCGTGAAGTGTTGGCAGAAAGTCTTCGCATTCACGGAGTAGTACCCACGTTCGCGTGGTGGGCTAGTGTGGTTGGGTGTTTGGTGCTTGTGTTCGCAGTGTGGGTGATGCGTTCGCGCTGCTTTTCAGCTGGAAGAGCTTCACGGTCTCATGAATATTTTCGCGATACTGCTGAACGTTTTTCGCGGAGGGCGGTTTTCTTCTTCGTGAATGCAAATGAGGTGATGCATTTGCGATATGTATACTTGGGCAAACTTTTTAATTGTTATATTTGTGGATTTTAACCATTGTTCTATATTTTGAGCCTTAGACTAAGAGGAGAGGAGATTTTGAAGAGAAAACTACTACCTTGCTGGTAAGTGATTTTCACCCGAATTTGGTTTTATATATTGATTATCTGTGAAGTTCTATACCTAAAACTTGGAATTTTGAGATGAAATTTGTGGTTTTTGCCTACATTTAAAAGAATGTATTCTGGAGATTTGAGAACCAATTTGGACTCAGTTTTGAAAACTAATTGTATATTTGGACTCACCAGGTTATCGATTATTGGATTTTGGTATTGGTTCCGGATTTCGAGCATCCAGGCCGGGATAGGTGTTGGAACCAAACACACTCACGCAAGTATACGTGGTCGTCGTCAAGTAATAAAGTGACTAGAAAGTCGGATGTCGAACTCACAAAGACTTGTGCGTAGCTTTTGACAAGATCAACTTAATTAACTTATCAGTTCAAGGGATTTATCACAAGAAATATGAATTGTTGGCCTTAATTAACTAGTTGAATTATCTGGATTGTTGATTGACAGATTTTATATTACTCATAAGAATCATTCGACTTCTTACTCGCCTATTCAAGTTAACTCAATGCCTATACGTCTATGGAACCAAGATTAACAAGAATGCAATTACACTTCGTGTATTTCAACCAAGCAAGGCAATTAGGTATATGTCTATCCTAATTGCGAATCCTTTCCCCGATGCCCAGGTTCAAGAACTTGCTCTGTTTAATTCTATATGCAATCAAGAGTTTCCACTTTCGAGTTCAACTCTAGATTCGTAGATAGTATTTCACTGTTAGCTACTCAGTAAAATAATTAAGAACATAATCAAACAAACAACCCAATATGATAAAACCAACTTTTTCACTTTAAGCCTTGAAAATAACAATCATGTTTTGCCCATGACCCTAGAATAATTGGGTTCTTAGCCACACATACTCAAACAATCACCAAATATTGTATTTTTCCACATACAATCAAGAGTTGTTGGAAAAGATGAAAAAGAATTCAATGAATCCCTTCTCCCAAGTGTTCTCTTCAACTTTGCTGCTCCCAAAATTCAATAATACCCCTCTTGGGCGGACTCCTATGTTTATATAGGGTTTGGGGCTTAAAATCCCGTATTTTACAGATTAATCCCTGAAGTTAGCGTGTCCTGCCGCGGTCGCGCCGGCACCGTGACCAGCCATGTTCTCTGAGTCTGTCTTGCTCCACCGCGGTCGCACCGCGGTCGACCGCGGCCGCGGTGGTCAGCCTTCAACTCTTTAATTTTCTATCATTTGGTGCACTTCATAGGTATTATTTGATTGGCCTCCTTTTCCCATAATTGATTCCAAAAATGCTCCAAAGTTCTCTTCTTGTGATATATAACCTGCAATACATGAAAAACCTTAATTAGAGCATTTTGTTATCAATATTTATATTAAAAACAATACAAAATGTTTTTCATTAGGGGCCTAATTATAGTATAGTTCACCTATTATCAACACCCCACACTTAAGCTTTTGCTCGTCCTCGAGCAATTAAACCACACTTTTAGGACTAATCTTCTAGTGCACCACCCCTTTATGCCACACCTGCTATTTTACAAGAACACTCCAAGTTGTGCAACAGCCCCACCTCAAGTGAGGACTCTAATGCCATGCCACACTTTTGCTTACTTTAAGTACTCTAGATAGAGGTGAAGATTCCC
>ML298990.1:0-19588 GCA_005239495.1 Nicotiana undulata
CTAACACTTCCATATACTGCCGATGATAAATGAAACACGCATAAACCGGCAACCATTCGTCCGTTCAGTATCAATACCATCTAGAGCCATAACTTGTGCAACTCATGCACTCAATAACAACATCCTGTGAGCCCAATTAATAAAATAGAGAAGACTTACACGAGAGGACTATCCTGCCACTAACACTTACCATTACCACATCATGCAAAAAACCTGATACACATCGTGGAATCATATCACACAATCCGACACCAAGGATCATACCTCTACTTAACTGAGTTGCAAGGCGTGATCCCGTCCAACCGCTGGACCAATTAACACACTCCAAGCCACCTTGCTCAAAATCAATAACCATGAGAAATTCGACATCAATTACTCGAGGCGTATTGCCATAACCACGGGGGAAATCAGATGATACCATGCTACCCAAACCATAAAGAACATAACCAACACGTCTCAATCCTACAACACCCAATTACTTACCTTACTCAATTCTCGCTATAGAGCNCTGGTCATCCACAACAGGCAGATAACTCTCCAAACGTTCATAACGACTGAATCATGACATATACTAACACCTGAATAGCTTTCCTCGCATCCTCATAGTTCACAACTACAATGTTCATGAAAACTCCCCGTCTCAAAATCCATGAGGCGCACCAATTGCCATATCTGATCCCAATTCCACCACTCAAACATATAACACGTCTCTAATACTCAATCATTCCAAGTGGATACTCCTAAAATTCTTCTGTGCCACCAACAAGTTTGAATATCGGCAGCCGATCCAACAAGAGAGCATCGTAACACCAATGATGCACCCTTACTCAAACACATTGTCTTAAGCAAATTGTCCTTTATAAATGTATACTCTCATCTTGCCACCCGATAGTGGTATCCTTTACCTAATCATCTAAAGCTGCCAGTTCTGACCTTCCTTCCAAAACTGAACCGTGACCTTGCCTATTCCACTCGCCACTATACCCAAATACTGCATACGCCATGCATCCTATGATAAATATGAGAACTTCATGCTCCCTTCCTAGACACAAAAAACTACGTACCCAACTAGCCAAGAACTTTCCATTTATCCCATTTAGAAGCAAAGTCACCATACATCACATGACCCTCACGCCAGTAGAAAATATACATCTCTAATCGTGGTAGAAATCATCAAGAACTCCCGAATCATATTTGTACAACACCAAACTGCCAGGACTGAATCCTTCTAACTCAACCAAGCTACGCATGCCATAAAATTCTAAGAAAATTGCTAAGAAATACNCTGTCCTATTCATTTAAGTTCCTTCTGACTTACCTTCTAATTGATACTTCTTCTTGCCATAATACTGCAATTCTCAATCCAGACTCACCACACGAAACCCGAGCATAAAATATACAGTCCAAGGCTCATAAGCCGCTGAGTACTCCCTCAAATATCCCCCAAAAGCACCCCATTAGAAATACTTACCCTGAAGAGACTTCCTGCGAATTTAAATTCATTACCTTCACTTTCCTGATACTGACGGATAGAATCCATGATAATGCAAATACACCACAAGCCTTGACACCTTCCCCGTAAATCTCAGTTCTAGCCCTTCTCACACCTTGAAGATCCTCGATCGCTACATATAACCTTGAATCCGTCTGAACCATTCTCGAACGTCATTTACTCTATGCAATTTCAATTACACTAGCCAAGTAACCAAAATGCCCTTACCCCGCTTGCAAACCACATACTAGGAAAGTAATCCACACCTTTGAAGCAACAAGCACACTCATACATTTCACACACTACACTTTCAAGTACAACTCAATCATTCAATAAATTCCCTTATCCGTAAAGTACATTACAACCTGTATCGAAGAAATTTCCATCACTTGAGTCATTCCCAGACCCCACCTCCATAGGTCATAATTGATTCACCAACATACCTCGAACCGAAACCAATTCAACACATAATCTTGTAATCAACTTATCAATAACGAACTCCCCCACTTGGCTCAAAGCCAAAGATCAAGACAACCAATAACTCACGATGCCCATACACTATCATTGCCACCATACTGTGGTGAGGTTCAACTAAATCCTTCATACGCTCATACGACCCAAACAATCTAACACTCAAATCAAATGCAAATCTCGCATATGAAATCAAAAGCCAAAAACCAGCAACTAGAAATGGCCCGAAACCACCCCGAAACTCACCCGAGACCCTCGAGACCTCAACTAAAACATACCAACATATCCCATAACATCATTCAAACTTATTTGCACTCTCAAAACATCAAAACTAATATCAAAACTCCAAATTTGCATCGGATTCAAGCCTAAGAACTTAGATATTTCTAAAATTCACCAATGATGCCGAAACTAACCAAATCAACTCCGATTGACCTGAAATTTTGCAGACAAGTCCAAAATGACATTACGAACTTGTTCCAACTGTCGGAATTCCATTCCGACCCCGATAGCTTATTTTCCACTGCCGACCGGAATCGCCAAAAACTAACTTTCACCAATTCAAGCGTAATTCTACACTGGACATCACAAAATTATTCTAAACACACTCCTAAGTCCAAAATCACCTAACGAAGCTATTCGAGCCATAAAATCCGCATTCCAAGGTCGTTTACCAATAAGTCAACTCTTAGTTGGCTTTTCCCATTTTAAGGCTATTCTTTAAGGACTAAGTGACTGAACTCTCGCTACAACCGTTCGATTTCAAGCCTACCAACCCTAATACATCAAATATAGTATAGTCATTCTATAACAAGTCAATAACAACAATTATAATGCAAGTTCTACGTAACGACATACCGGGTCGTTACATCCACTCGAAAGCCAATTCCCAATTTTTCACCTTACTTATTTTAGTCACTAAGTGTCTTAGGAGGTTAAGGTTCAACAATCTCGAATTAAGAACAAATTAGGAGTACGACTTGTAATGTGGTTGCCAAGTAAATGGTCTATAGGCTCAAAGGGGCTAGCAACAAAAATTTTTTATTTGTTAGTGACAAGCACCTTTATGATCAAGAAAGAAACGCCTACATCATCTCCTAGAATAGCATAACTTAATGATTTCGCATTGATTGACACACATGGCAAGTTCTAGACTACACAGGATAGCACAGAGTATCAACAATCCTTACACACACATGGCACTTGACTCACTCAAGACGGTTCTGTGCGACTCTCAAGTCAAGCAAGCATAGCAAGTTGAAAATTTTAAGCAACAATGCACTAGGTAGCTTACAAGTCAATCAACTGAGAAAAAGGCGTCATAGAGTAGGGTACTTAATTTACTTGGGCATTACAATTTAAATCATATATGCAGGAAGACAGAGCGCATGCCATAACTTAACTTGCCAACACCAACCATGTCAATAGGTATCTCAAAGCACCTCAAATTCCCTTTTACTACTCCTAAGAAAGGAAAAAAAAAACTAAACTAGAATACCCGGTTCGAGCTACACCCTTGGAAAAGAACCGGCGTCGAAAGAAAAACCAAGGGATACTACCTAACTACCTAAAAAAATAAAAATAAAATCTTTTTGGTATTTTTAATCGGACTTTAATCCCTCAAGAAAGTTGTCGAACAGATCCATCATCGGGAAAAGTCCAAATTTTTCAAAAAGAAAATTTCATTTTTTTAATTATAAAATTAATCACCTAAAATACTACACTATTGTAAAAAAACAAAAATACGAAACTGAAAAAAAAACTAAGAAATTAACATACTAATATAATACTACTAATTATCTAAAGAAAATTTTCTCACCCCACACTTAAAAGAGTGTAGAATCCTCGATGCACAAATAAAGCAAAAAAAAATGAGGGTTGACAAGAAACTCCCTAAAAGGCCAAAAGCCGAAGCACCAGCAGCTCACAGGATACTCAGACTTCTCCCAGGGGTGGTCCTTTGTGCGGGCACCCCACACTTATTTTCAACCATCTAGCTCGCTTTTGCACTCTTCCATTGGCTTTGTTTCCTATGCTCATAATCCTACAAAACAAAAATAAATACTACAAAATAATTAAAATAAAATAAAATAAAAAATAAACAAAAGTAAAAGAAAGCAGTAAAGCTGGGTTGCCTCCCAACAAGCGTCTGATTTAACGTCGCGGCACGACTTGAACCACTTTTTGCCTCCACCTCGAACTTATAAATTGAACCCCTAATTTGGCTTCAAACTTTCTGTTATGCTCCCTAGGCGATGAGACAAAGTTAATTGGGCCAGGCAACCAATATTGCATTTTACGCTTCTTGGCCTTCAAGTGAGGTATGTAATTCTGTCTCTCTGACACGACGATTTCAAGAATGTAGGCACCCCGTTCCTCATCCATTGGCTCCTCCAAAGGCTCGGTTGACTCGATTTCCATGTCATCATTCAAACACAATGTTGAAAAATGTATGGAATGAGGACCAATACACCCTAACTCTAGAATTGTATTACTCTTTATATCCTCATATTTACACACACTAGAGTCTCCAACTATAATATTATCTACTTTCTCACATGACTCTAGAGTGCTTTCCTCAACATGGACATCATCAATAAAAGTATGGTCGAATGATTAACCCTCCACTTTTAGCTCCTCAATTTGGCGTATAAGCTCCTTTTCAATTTCACACAACTCATAACTATTTTGTTGGGCGTTAGACGCATCAACCTTTGCATTCAGTTGAGCCTCTAAGACGTGAATATCAATGCCAAATTTTTCAATCTCTTGTCCCAGTTCAGTTCTTCCTTCTATTAAGTGTCTCATCCTATCAGTAGTTTCCTCACGTTGAGCCTCATATATTTCTAATTTTTCAGCTTGTTCCACTAGCCATGTTTGGCTCAAAATCTCAACTTTTTCAAAATTTTCCTTTTCTTGGAACTCGCTCTCTTCATTCAATTCTTCCATATTAGCGTTCATTCTTGTGATTGTTGCCCTCATTCTTTTCATATCTTTTTTGAGTTCATCATGTTGCTCTGCTACTTGCTTCAAAATATCCCTAATATCTGCATCAAGTTTCATTTCCTGCACTTCATTGCCCCTATCAAGCTCACAAACATCATTAGAAATATCATAATAAGGGCTCATAGAAGGATGAAAAGGATTAGGACAGCCATCTCGATGGCCATCTTGACCACCACACATATTGAAAATACTCCACTCAAGGGATTGAGATTGTGCGCACACCTCGCCTTGGGAACATTCTGACAATTTTTCCACCAGTGGGGTCCTCCACAATAGGACAAGGATCATCAAAATAAGAATAACCAGCATTCGAATAATTTTCATTCCAAGATGCCATGTTAAAATAAACAAAAAATACTAACTAAACAAAAAAAGAAAGAAATATGAATAAATAGAAAAAATAAAAGTCTAATCTAGAAAAAATAGCTAATTTCTAAGTCCTCGGCAACGGAGCCAAAAACTTGTTGTGGCCAAACGCACACGCAAGTATACACGGTCGTCAAGTAATAAAGTGACTAAAAGTCGGATGTCGAACCCATGAGGACTTGTGATTAACTATTAACTAAATTAGACTATCATAATTATATAAACAAGAATTAAACCTAATAATATTTGATTCTAAACTAATTAAAATAAAGAAAACAAGTAGTGAACTTTGAACAAGGGAAAAACATGATATCAATGTAATGAAAACGATCTAGGATTATGGGCTATCTAACAATCATATTGTATTCTTCAATTGAATTAACTAATTAATTTATCTGATTTATTGGTTAACAGGGTTAATATTGCTCATAAGAATCTGTCGAGTTCTTACTCGCCTATTCAAGCTAACCTAACGCCTATATGTCTATGGAGTTAGAATCAACAAGAACACATTTATAATCCCTGTAAATTAACCAAGCAAGGCAATTAGGTATATGTCTATCCTAACCGCGAATCCATTCCCCGATGCCCAGGTTCAGGAACTTGCTCTACTCAATCCTATATGCAATCTAGAATTCCTACTTTCGAGTTCAATTATAGATTCATAGATAGTATTCAATTGGTGATCAAACAATCAACTAATTAAGCGCAAGTGTGAATACATAAACCAATGCGATAAACTAAGAAATCAAAATCAATATTCGAATAATAATATTCATGAAAGAACCACAACCCTAGAACGTGAAGTTTATCTCCACATAGACATGGTAGCAAAACAACAAATCATACAAAGTAACATAAAAATTACAAAGATTGGTGGAAGAAAAGATGAAACCCGGCCTCCACGGCGGCTCTGTGCTTGTGTTTTCCTCTCAAAAATGTTTTCCCGAGTGTTTCGTACTTTTGTTCCCCTCTAAAAATCACGTTCTTCTCTTCCAAAATAGGTTTAGTGTCACGACCCCAAATCCTAACAGGCCGTGATGGCGCCTATCATGGAACTAGGCTAGCCAACCATCACTTTACTACGCAATTGTCCAATTATATGAGTTCACAATTCAATAATAAGCAACAAATCATATTAAAGAAATAAATTATATAAGTCTAGCGCCCCAATAAATAATCTAAACACTCTAAACAACCTCCCAGAAACTGGAGTCAGTAGTCATGAACATCTAAGAATAAATAAATCTAACTCTGCTAAAAATATAATATGTCTCTGAATCAAGTTTTAAAACTAAATAAGGAAGGGAAGTGGAGAAGCTGTGGACGCTGGACAGCTACCTCAAATCCCATGATCTGCTATTATCAAACTGAAATAGCTACTGCTGCGAACTGGTACCTGGATCTGTGCACAGGGGCACAGGGAGTAATGATGAGTACGCCAACTCAGTAGTAATGAAAAGAAATCACAGACTGAGAAATATAAAGCACACAGAACAGATACACAATTTCACTAACCCAGTAAAACACCAAGTCACTATGTAGTATTCATCAAATAATAAGTTCGAAATCAGTTTCTAGAAATCCTTTAAACAAGTGTAATATCAGTGTATCTCAGTAAAAACCAGTTTGAAAACGAAGTAAATCATAGTTCGAAAACTTAGTAAAATCATCAGAAATCTGCCCCTCGGGCCAAAATCATTTCTCGTAACAGTTGCCCCTCAGGCATTCTCTCAATCACTCAGTATCATCATCACTCAGTATTAGCCCCGCGGGCAATCATCATCACTCAGTCGGTACCGGCGCTCATTGGGGGTGTGTACAGACTCCGGAGGGGCTCCTACAGCCCAAGCGCAATAATAACATAAGGCCTGAAAGCCTCCTCACCACCCTCCTAAGGCCTGGAAGCCTCCTCACACACTACTGAGGCCTGAAAGCCTCCTCACCACACTCATGAGGCCTGAAAGCCTCCTCACCACACTCATGAGGCCTGAAAGCCTCCTCACCACTTAGTCAGACACTCTCAATTTGCCATAAGGCCATAAACATACCGGGTTATCGACCCAAAACAGTGTTTCATTTTTCAATAAATAGTATCAAAATACTCTGAGTGTCAAAACAATTTATCAGGAAAGACTGAGTGTAAAATCACAGCATATCAGTGAGGAAAATATAGTAAACACAACCTTCAAGGGGAAAACAGATCGGCACTAGGCCCCAAACACGACTTACAACCCAAATCATATCATAATAAAATAATACTAATTAAGCATAGGCTTAAAAGTCGGTTTAACAACTCAATAGTGGCCTAACTACGGAAGATATTTCCAAAGTTCCAACCTTTTCATTTCAAAACCCGTGAAAGGGTGCATAGTCCGGGGTTTCATACCCTCAGGACAGGATTTTAAGACATTACGTACCTCAAAACTAGTCCGGAATTATTCCGCAATGCGCTTGCCTCTCGAATCAACCTCCGAAGGCTCCAAATCTACCAAGTTTAGATTTGTATCATCAGTATATGCTTAAGGAGTGAATTTCAATTGAAAAATATCGAATTTAACTCAAAAATCCGAAACCGGTCAAAACCCGACCCCCGGGCCCTCATCCCAAAACTCATAAATTTTTATATAAAAGTGTTCGTCGTCCTCTCACGAGTACGTACATATAAAGAACACCAAAATCAGAGTTCGTTTGACCCCTCAAATCGACCCTTGAAGGTCTCATAATCTCAAGCCCTAAACCCAATTTTTCTACTGATTTTCCATGAATTTACACTAGTTTTATGTTCTATAATCGTCCATAATCGACTTTTAATGATCAAAACACTTACCTTTATGAAGAACAAGGATTTCCCTCTTCAAAAATTGCCCCGAAAGCTCTTAGTCCGTAAAAAAATGGTGGAAATAAGGTTTAAGTCGCAGAAGGGTTATTATTTAACTGTCCAGGCCTTTACTCTACGCTTGCGCGGTCAACGGGCCGCATTCGTGTTGACCAGCCTTCATTACCCTTCGCGATCGCGGTCCCCAGGCCGCGTTCGCACTGCCTTGCCCATACAAACCTTCGCGTTCGCACCCCAGTCCCGCGAACGCATAGACCAAATGGCCTGGGGGGTTCCTCTGCACTGATACCCTACGCGAACGCACCCCTACGCCCACGTCCGCGATGCCCAGTCCACCTACTCTCCGCGTTCGCACTTGCCCAGTCTCGAACGCATAGAACAAAAGTCCCTTCCCCCAAACTTCCTCTATGCGAACGCGAGCCTACCTATGCGTTCGCATAGGGTAAAGCACCTATGCAGAAACACCAGAAAACCAGCTATGTTTTTAGGTCCAAATGAGTCCGTTAATAACCCGAAATCAATTCCGAGCCCCTCGGGACCCCAACCAAACATACCAACACCTTACATGTGATCATTCAAACTTAGTTTCACTCTTAAAACACCAAAACTAACATCCAAACACCAAATTTTACATCGAATTCAAGCCTAAAAAACTTTGATAGTTCTAAAATCCACTAACGATGCCGAAACTATTCAAAACAACTCCGATTGACCTGGAATTTTGCAGACAAGTTCAAAATAACATTACGAACCTGTTCTAACTGTCGAATTCCATTCCGACCCCGATAGCCTATTTTCCACTGCCGACCGGAATCGCCAAAAACTAACTTTCACCAATTCAAGCCTAATTCTACACCGGACATCACAAAATTATTCTGAACACACTCCTAAGTTCCAAATCACCTAACGAAGCTATCTGAGCCATAAAATTTGCATTCTGAGGTCGTTTACCAATAAGTCAACTCTTAGTTGACTTTTCCCATTTTAAGGCTGTTCTTAAGGACTAAGTGACTAAATTCTCATTTAACCATTTCGATTTCAAGCCTATCAACTCTAACACATTAATAATAGAATAACCAACATATAATAAGCCACTAACAACAGTTATAATGCAGGTTTTACGTAACGACAGACCGAGTCGTTACATTTAGGGTGCTTTTATCTGAGTTGGGGTGTCTTGGAGTCAAAATACCCGAGTCCTAGTTGAACTAGGTAACTTTCACGTCCCGAGCGTCCAGGGCAGCGTGGGGCGCTGGCCCTAGCGCTCAACAATTTAACAATCTGAAAATTGCGCCACAGCCAGCGCCCCACGCTGGTTGTGGCCTTCAAAATTTGACTTTTGCGTTTTTGCTCCAATTCGCGATGTTTCGTCCCAAATTGCATCCGAATGATTCCTACACATAGAAATACTATTAGTTAGCACAAATCATCATGTCAAACATCTCAAATCTACGAGAGAGCAAAATGTGAGGCGATTTATACTAAAATATGCATACATTAAGCCGATTATCACACGGCATCACTCTTCATGCTTTTACTCTCATCCGCACCAAATAATAAATAAGAAAGCACGACATCACCCTTTGTGCTTTACACTCTTCCTCACCAGTTACAAAATTCTTTAACAACATATAAAGAGAAATTTCACAAGAAAATCAGTATTTCATCATAATTTCTATCACCATTTAACATTTCAATCTCAACTCAATATTCACAATGTTCTCCATCTCGGTGGAACCGGATACAAATCTTCCAACATTTCACTAACAACAATAATCATAGATAATAGGATTTAAGACAGTAAGAATAACAAGAATGAACTTTCACCCGTATGCTATGACTCGACCACAATGTATAGGTACTCGTCACCTCACCTATACATCGTATGTAGCAACAAAACAAGTAGCAAAGAGTCACACAATACCTATTCCCTCAAGCTAAGGTTAGACACAACACTTACCTCAATCCGACGGCCAACTCAACGCTCAATTATCGCTTTTCCTTTAGAATTCACCTTCAACCCACTCATATCTAATCATAATTAGTTTGATATCATTAATTATTGCTAAAGGAACTAACTTTAATGCAAAATTATGGTTTTCCTAAGTTTTTTCCAATAATAGACAAAAATCGACCCCAAGCCCTGTGATGACCCAAAAGGTCATCCCTTGTTTTATATGTCAAAAAGGTATTCCGAGGCCTTGAAAACCTCCTTTTATCTCACCTTGTTTTGCGTGCGTAGCCTGGGCGTATAGCCGGGAAGCGTTTATATGAAAAACTAAGAAAATGCTAGTTTTTGCCTTAAAATTTTGATTTAAGTTGACTTCGGTCAATATTTTGGGAAAACGAACCCGGACACGTGATTTGATGGTCCCGGAGGGTTCGTAGGAAAATATGGGACTTGAGCGTATGCCCGAAATCGATTTCTGAGGTCCCAAGCCCTAGAAATGAATTTTTGAAAGAAATTATTTTTCTTAAAATATAAGAGATTTAGAAATTTGATTATAATTGAAATTTATGGTATTGAGCCCATATTTTGGTTCTGGTGCCCGGTACAAGTTCAATATGATAATTATGATATGTCTGTAAAATTTTGTAAGAAACGGAGGTCGTTTGACGTGATTCGAATCCGTAGTTGTGAAATTTGATACTTTGGAAGTTTTGAAAATTTTCTTTGATTTTAATGCTAAATTCGTTGTTTAAGATGTTAATTTGGTAATTTGATAGAACGAGTAAGTCCGTAGGATATTTTTGAGGTTGTGTGCATGTTTAGTTTGGAGCCCCGAGGGCTCGAGTGAGTTTCAGATTGGCGTCAGAGTGTTTTGAACTTAGAAATCTGGTATTTTTGGCTGTTGCTAGTGCCTAGGTAATTGAACTATGCGAACACACAGTGCAAGTGGGGAGGGGGCTGGTTAGCTCTATGCGAACGCATAGACTGGCTTGCGAACACACAACTGGGCAAGGGCAAGCTTGTGCGAACGCGGCTAGTCCAGTGCGAACACACTGCTTTAAAAGGGAGCTGGGGGATGGGGCCATTTTACACTGTGCAAAC
The DNA here is from genome assembly GCA_005239495.1 of Nicotiana undulata. NCBI lineage: Eukaryota > Viridiplantae > Streptophyta > Magnoliopsida > Solanales > Solanaceae > Nicotiana > Nicotiana undulata. The sequence goes on from ML298990.1 coordinate 11,227, forward strand.
TCGGCGCTTGGCACGCGAACGCATAGGCCATAGGAATTAAGCCTATGCAAATGCGACCAAGGCACGCGAACGCATAGAAGCAGTGTCCAGTTTTTTAAAAAGAAAGTAGCTATAACCGAGATTTCTTCAAAACTTCATAACTTTTTCTCTAGGACTCAAACTTGGGCGATTTTTGAAGAGGTATTTCACCACAAAACCATAGGTATGTGTTATTAGACTTGTTTTCTTCAATTTTCATTAACAACCATTAGATTTCTAGGCCTAAATCATGTTCTTAAGGGTAGAAAATTGGGGATTTGGTTAAAGTTAGGATTTTTTGAACAATTGAAATTTAGACCTCGTTTTGGGGTCGGATTCCGAAACTAATTACATATTCGGGCTCGTGGGGGAATGGGTGATCGGGTTTTGGTTCAAACCTCGTGTTTTGACCAAGCGGTCCCGGGGTCAATTTTTGACTTTTTGGGAAGAATGCTGGAAAACCTATAATTGAGCATTGGGATTGAATTATTTAGACTTTATTGATGTTATTAAATTAATTATGTCTAGATACAATTGATTTGGAGTCAAGTTCAAAAGGAAAAGCAGTGATTGAGGCTTGAGTTTGGTCGTGGAAGTCGACGTAAGTGTTTGGCCTAACTTTAGCATGAGGGAATATGTGTTGTGTCCTATTTGCTATGTGTTGGTATCATGTTCAACATATAGGTGAGGTGACGAGTACCTATACATTGGTGTTAAGCATGCTCGTGAGTTGGATATTATGAATTTTGTGGTTTTTCATTGATTATTACTTTATTATTATTTGAGTTTCACTTTGTGGTCATTCATATTGGTGAAAATTCTTGGTATTGAATAGTGTTGAGTATTGGTTTCAGTGGAGCAATTCTATGTGAAAATGTGTACGTGAGTGAGATTGGTTATAGCTGTGTCCCTTGCCGAGATAGTGATAATTCTACTATTGTTTCCTTGCCGGGATGTTATGATTTATTATTGTGGATTATATTGTTGATTTTCCTTGAAGAACTTCTGTCATTGATATTATTTGGGTGAGGAAGAGTGTATAGCATGAAGGGTGATGCCGTGTATTGATTATTGTGAGGATGAGAGTGTAAAAGCACAAAGGGTGATGCCGTGCCATAGTATGATGTTAAAAGCACGAAGGGTGATGTCGTGCCATAGTATGATGTTAAAAGCACGAAGGGTGATGCCGTGTCATTTCTATTGATTTATTGTGAGGATGAGAGTAAAAGCACGAAGGGTGATGTCGTGCATTTGCATTTACTATTTTGTGAGGATGGGAGTAAAAGCATGAAGGGTGATGCCGTGCGCTGTTCTCTCTGCGATGTTATTTCCTGTTGTTTATGTTGATATTTGAATTGTTGCCTTACTTCGTTATTTCCATTATTTGATAATTCTTTCCCCAGCATGTCCCCCTCTTCTTTGTACTTAGTTGTTTACTTCCTGTTGTTATTATTTCCTCCGTATGTTATCAAATTGCATAGGTTGATGTGGTTGTCGTGTCCTAGCCTCGTCACTACTTCGCCGAAGTTAGGCTCGCACTTACTCCGTACATGGGGTCGGTTGTACTGATGCTACACTCTGCATATTTTTATTGTGCAGATCCCGGTACAGGACCCTACAGACCTTAGAGCGAGGAGGATGCCTTCAGTCCACGTGGAGACACCGAGGTAGTGTTGTTGGCGTCCGCAGGACTTGGCGTCCCCTTCCACTTCTTTTGTATTCTGTTCTAGTTATTTCATAAACAAAAGTACTTATTTCATTCAGACCTTTATATGTATTATTCATAGACAGTCCGTGAGTCATTATTTCCATTATTTGATATGTGTTGGCATCATGTTCAACATATATGTGAGGTGAAGAGTACCTATACATTGGTGTCAAGCATGCCCGTGAGTTGGATATTATGAATTTTGTGGTTTTTCATTGATTATTACTTTATTATTATTTGAGTTTCACTTTGTGGTCATTCATATTGGTGAAAATTCTTGGTATTGAATAGTGTTGAGTATTGGTTTCAGTGGAGCAATTCTATGCAAAATTGTGTACGTGAGTGAGATAGGTTATAGCTGTGTCCCTTGCCGGGATAGTGATAATTCTACTATTGTTTCCTTGTCGGGATGTTATGATTTATTATTGTGGATTATATTGTTGATTTTCCTTGCCGATCTTCTGTCATTGATATTGTTTGGGTGAGGAAGAGTGTAAAGCACGAAGGGTGATGCCGTGTATTGATTATTGTGAGGATGAGAGTGTAAAAGCACGAAGGGTGATGTCGTGCCATAGTATGATGTTAAAAGCACGAAGGGTGATGTTGTTCTATAGTATGATGTTAAAAGCACGAAGGGTGATGTCGTGCATTTGCATTTACTATTTGGTGAGGATGGGAGTAAAACCACGAAGGGTGATGTCGTGCGCTGTTCTCTCTGCGATGTTATTTCCTGCTGTTTAAGTTGATATTTGAATTGTTGCCTTACTTCGTTATTTCCATTATTTGATAATTCTTTCCCCAGCATGTCCCCCTCTTCTTTGTACTTAGTTGTTTACTTCCTGTTGTTATTATTTCCTCCGTATGTTATCAAATTGCATAGGTTGATGTGGTTGTCGTGTCCTAGCCTCGTCACTACTTCGTCGAGGTTAGGCTCGACACTTACTCCGTACATGAGGTCGGTTGTACTGATGCTACACTCTGCATATTTTTATTGTGCAGATCCCGGTACAGGACCCTATGGACCTTAGAGCGAGGAGGCTGCCTTCAGTCCACGTGGAGACACCGAGGTAGTGTTGTTGGCGTCCCCTTCTACTTCTTTTGTATTATGTTCTAGTTATTTCATAAACAAATGTACTTATTTAATTCAGACCTTTATATGTATTATTCATAGACAGTCCTGAGTTGTGACTCCAAAATTCTGGGATTGGTATTGTGAAACCTCGTAAAGGCATTAAATTGAGTTAATATACCTTGCTTCATTTTGTACTTTCATTTATGTTAATGTTGTATTTCACATGTTATTGAATAACAATAAAGGAATAAAGTAAATTAAACATTCACGTTGGCTTGCCTAGCGGGTTCAACGTTAGGCGCCATCATAGTCCCGATAGTGGGAAATTCGGGTCGTGACAGGCCCGCTTTGTCCAAACTCGAGGTTCGGACCAAAATCTGTTTACCCATTCTCCCCTAGCCCAGATATACAATTGGTTTTGGAATCCGACCTCAATTTCGAGGTCTAAATTTCCAAATTTCGAAATTCCTAAGTTCTACCCAAAAATCCCTAGTTCTACCATGAGAATTCTAGATTCTAGGTTGAAATCTTGTTAAAAGTTGTAAGAGATTGAAAGAAAATAGTTAGGAATTACTTACCTATGATTTGGAGAAGTTTTGGTCTTTAAAAAATTGCCTCTTGAGGTTTAGGGTTCGAAAATTTGAAGAATGAATGAAAAATCCTGCCTAAGTCCTAACTTATCAGCTGCAAATATCGCAATCGTGACTGGAGCTATGATGACCCAAGGGGTCATTTTATAAAATTAGACCTAATTCTAGGCTTATTAGCTATAAAAAGACTAATTTTAACTACCTCGATTTGCATGCGCAGTCCGGACGTGAAACCGGAAAGTTTTTATGTGAAAATATGAGAAATAGTAATTTCTAGAGTTAAAATTTGATTATAGTTGACTTTGGCCAACATTTTTATCAAACGGACCCGGATCTATGTTCCGACGATCCCGGGAGGTCCGCAGTAAAATTTGGGACTTGGGCATACGCCCGGAAATGATTTTCGAGGTCCCAAGCCTTAGAAATCAATTTTTGAAAGAAATTATTTTGCTGAATTATAAATGAAATAAAGAAAAGAATTAACGCTTGAGACCATTGGTATCAGACCCGTATTTTGGTTCCGAAGCCCGGTACAAATTTGTTATAGTATATGAATACCTTGGAATTTTGTAAAAACACGGAGTGTGGCTGTAAAAGTTTAGTGGAGATTCGAGTGGGTTAGAGCAAAAATTCTAAAGGAAAAGCGGTAATTGAGTAGTGAGTGGCCTGCGAATTTGAGGTAAGTGCTTGGTTTAACCTTGACTTGAAAAATAGGAATCCCCAACTTATTTGCTATGTGAAATTGCATGTGTGTGGTGTATAGGTGAGGTGACGAGTATCTATGCACCACCAAATTGTCTGTTAAACATGATCTATTCCCCCTTTCCAGTTTAATTGATTCATGTCCTAATTGTTCTATGTTCATTATTGTTCTGTGACTACTTGGCTTTGTTACTTTGTTGTTAATTCTTGTTGTAATTATTTTGAAAGATTATTGGTTGTTTTTCTTGATTTCCTTGTGGTACATAAAGGTCGAGCAGTTTGACATTGTTTTATGAGATACATATTTATGTTCCTGTTGGTTTCATGGTTGAGAGGATATTAATGAAGTTTATGAGAAAATACGGTTTTGAGATAAAAAATATTGTGAAAGGCTTGGCCTGAGTTGGGAAAATTTATAAATAAACTGATATGATATGTCTGGTGGGAGCGGGTTGCATGCCGCAACAAGGAGTGATAAGGGTGGACAGGTGGGATCGGGTTGCACGCCGCAAAAGGAGCAATAAAGGTGATATATTTAGGGAGGAGCAATAAGGGTGGACAGGTGGAAGCGGGTTGCACGCCGCAACAAGGAGCGATAAGGGAGGACACTTATGTTTTACTGATTTTCAAAGAAAATAAAGATTTGAGAACTTACTATTTTTCATATTTTTGCGCTACTTTTATTTGAAGTTAAAGTTTGGAAATTTAGAAATTTCGTGAAAAATTATTTATAGCTGAGACCTGGAAAAGGCGACTGAGTTAATTTAATTGTTGTTGTCGTTATCCCGAGAATCTTCTCTTAGTTCGTAGAGACTGTTTTATATTTTTCTCAAAACAGTTATATTATTTCTTTCAGCCCATTATTTGTAGTATTCTTTAGTAGTTCGTGAATTGTGACACCAGATCCTGGGGTAGTCTTAGAGTTATATCTATATTTAGTTCGTGACTCGATTAATTATTCGTTTATTATTTTATTTATGAGATTACTTGTTGGAATTCATTAGACTTGCTTTATTCTAAATTGTATTATTGTGTTAAAGTAAAATATCCAAAGGAAAAAGGCTAAACAAGTTCTAACATTGGCTTGCCTAGAAAGTATGGTGTTAGGCGCCATCACGATCCTTAAGGTTAGGAAATTGGGTCGTGACAGGAGCTTCGCATTTGCGAAGCTCGCAAATGCGAGATGGGTATCGCAAATGCTAACCCTTCGCATTTCTGCTTCCTTCGCATTTCGACAAATATGTCGCATTTGTGACCACTGCCCATCGCATTTGCGGGCAGGAATTCGCATTTGCGATCATGGCCTTCTCATGCCTCTTTGCAACTGTGATAAAGAATCTCTCAATTACCAGGTCTGTCACATTCGCAATTGCGAAGTCTGATCTCACAATTGCGAGATCAGAGGCCTCATCAGATATCAGATGCATCAACTATTTTTCTAAGTTCTAAACACTCTGTTGCCTATCTAAAACTCACCCGAGCCCTCGGGGCTCCAAACCAAACATGCATGCAAGTCTAAAAACATCATACAAACTTGCTCGTCTGATTAAACGACAAAAATAACACCTAAAACTACGAATTTAGCACCAAAACTCATGAATTCCTTAAGAACATTTCAAATTCTCTAACTTCTCAACCGGACGTCCGAATCACGTCAAATCAACTATGATTTCCATCAAATTTCATAGATATGACGTAAATATTATAATAAACCTGTATCGGGCTCCGAAACCAAAATATGGGCCCGATACCAACGAGTTCAAACAATAATCAATTTCTTTAATTCCTTTAAAATTTAGTATAACAATTTTCTTCAAAAATTCATTTCTGGAGATAGGGACCTCGGAATTCGATTCCGGGCATATTCCCAAGTCTCATATTTTACTGCGGACGGGACCGTCGAAACACGGGCCTGAATCCGTTTACTCAAAATTTTGACCAAAGTCAACTAAAAATAAATTTTAACTCTCAAAAATTATTATTTCATATATTTTCACATAAAGGCTTTCCGGATTCACGCCCAGACAGCGCATGCAAATCAAGGTGATTAAAAATAACGTTTTTAAGGCTAACGAGCCCCGAATAGGACCTTAAATAAATCATAAGATGACCCCGTGATGCACTTGAAGAAAGAAAACTACAAGAGGTTAGTAGCAATAAATTCACGAATTAAAGCCTCAAACGTGAGCCGAGAGTCTATCGAAAGTAACCTTTTTTTTTTCTTAGGATAGGAGTAAAGTTTGCATACACAGTATTCTTTCTAAACCCCGCTTTAACCCCGCTTGTGAGATTTCACTCAATTTGTTAATTTGTTGTAAAGCCTCAAACGTGAATAAAATAGTAATCCTTCCATTGATTTTTACTTTTTCAGTTTGCATTTTGCACTTCCCTTAAGAAAATATTAATTAAGTAATTATTTTAATAAATTACTTTTATTAATCGCACTTTATAGATCTCAATTTGCCTACCATTTCTTCAATTAGTTTGGAAAATACAGTACTTACTTAATGATAAAGGAAAATTTTAAAAATAATTAATTCTCTAATGATTTATTAAAATTAACAAGTAAAATAAATAATTGTATTTAATATAATGAACATGTAAACGGAGATTACGGATTTGGGAATAATATAGGATTACAATAAGCAATATTTGAAAAAGTGCGCAGTGATAATTGTCCCGTGTTCTTGATTTATTTTCACGATGAATACTTATGATTCCTCCGTAAATATTTGTATAAGGGATTACAATGATGAATTGCTATTTGTTTTTGTGATGACCCAAAAGGTCATCCTAAGTAATTCTAGCTAAAATCTGTGTTCCGAGGTCCCGAAAGCCTCCGTTAATCTCACCTCGATATGCGTGCGCAGCCCGGGCATGTAGCCGGGAAGCTTCTATGTGAAAATTTGATTTAAAAAAATGGAACTTTGAATTGAATAATTGAATAAAGTTGACTTTGGTCAACATTTTTGGTAAACGGACCCGAACCCGTGATATGACGGTCCCGGAGGGTCCGTAGGAAAATATGGGACTTGGGCGTATGCCCGGAAGCGAATTCCGAGGTCCCAAGCCCGAGAAATGAATTTTTAAAGAAAATTATTTTTTGAAAATAATAAAGGATTTTGAAAATGAATTATTATGTGAAAACCGTGTTACCGGGCCCGTATTATGGTTTCGAAGCCCGGAACAGGTTTATTATATGTTATTTGACTTATCTGTGAAATTTGATGTAAAACGGACTTGAAATGACGTGATTCGGATTGAAATCGGATAAGTTAAGCCTTATGAAGTTTTAAGAAATTTCTAAGAGTTTTGAGGTTTAATTCCGTATTTTTGATGATATTTTGGTGATTTAAAAGCTTGAATAAGTTCGTAAGATGTTTTTGGAGTCGTGTGTATTTTTGGTCTTGAGACCCGAGGGCTCGGGTGAGTTTCGGGTAGCTAACGTGGTGTAAAAGTAGGAAAAATCTGGTGTAAGGTTGTTGTTGTTGGTGTCCCAGGTTTTACTCTATGCGATCGCGAAGGTTCCCCTGCGATCGCATAGAGATAGGTGAGGATCAGGTCATTCCTCTATGCGATCGCATAGCAGTGTTCGCGATCGCATAGAGGTGCAGGAGGTCTGGGTGAGGAGTTGGTTAGGTACTCATCGCGGTCGCAGGTTCCTGTTCGCGATCGCGTAGGGTCGAGTCCCCAAGCTATGTGATCGCAGTCTATTGTTTGCGATCACAGTTCTTTAAAGGGTAGCCTCTATGCGATCGCAGCCCACCCTTCGCGATCGCATAGAGCAGTTTTGTTCAGCAATTTCCTAAGTTCAAAAACAGAAATAGACGGGATTAAACCCATTTTCTCCAACTTCTTCTTCTCCACTCTCCTTGGGCGATTCTTGAGAGATTATTCCTCCATAGCTTCATAGGTAAGTGTTCCTAACACGAAATTCTTCCACTTTTCTTCCCTAATCACTAGAATCTAGGGCTAAAAACATGGAATCAAAGTAGAAATTAGGGGTTTTGGGTAGAATTTGGTTTCTGGAAAATTGGGTGATTCAACCTCAATTTGAGGTCGGATCTTGAAACAAATCATATATTTTAACTCGTGGGGTAATGGGTGAATGTGTTTTGGTCCGAACCTCGAGTTTAGACCATGTGGGCCCGGGGTCAAATTTTGGTATTTTTGAAAGAATGCTAGAAATTGAGTATTTAGGCTATGGGATGGTGTTATTGAGTTATTATTGATATACTTAGGTTAATTATGCCTAGATATTGTGGTTTCGGA
>ML298995.1:0-77294 GCA_005239495.1 Nicotiana undulata
AGATAATGAGAAGGAAAACAAGTGATACATATGGTCAGTCTACAAAGAGAGATTTTGTTTAAGATCAGTTATATGTTTGTTGATTACATGTCCTTATACTTGATGTATTTTCTAACATGATTTATTGCTCGGTTTGTATCTTATTTCATTATGTACTAGACCTTAGTGAGTATATATATTCTACCTCTCGTCACTACTCTTTACGAGTTTAGACGGGATACTCACTGGGTACATATTTGTTTATATGTACTCATGCTGCACTTTCTTTCTTTTTCTGCACTTGATTGTGCAGGTCTTGAGGCTGGTCCGTCTGGTCGTCCGCCTGCTGATAGATACTGATCGCGGTGTCACTCCATACGGTGAGCTGTCTTCTTGGCGTCATCCTGACAGCACCTCTGGAGCCTTCTAGTTTCATTTTGCTCAGTCTTTTGTTCCAAACTGCGGCTTGTATATCTTTGTATATGTATATTTCAATTGTTGTATCTATGTAGCCGCCCGTTGACACTGTGACACTTGTCCTGGCACACACTTGTTGTAGTTATGTTGGTAATTTGGGGTTTTATATATTGGGCCTAGCTGTGGCTCAGCTTGTTTCTACGGCCTTACCCCATACCGTTGATTATATTCCGCACTTTTATTGTTATTGTTATTTGTTGGCTTGCCTAACCTCGCCATTAGGTGCCATCACGACCTGGACCGGTTTTGGGCCGTGACATCGGTTGTACTGATACTTCACTTCTGCACACTCTGTGCAGACTATTGGAGCGGAGCTACTAAAGAAGTGGGGCTGACCCTGAAGATGTTCGTGTATTCTGTATAGAAGCTGCCACTTGTACTTGGTAGTTTTAGACATTATTGATCTGGTCATGTAGTTTTCAAACAAAACATGTATTTATTCATACCAGTTTTGTATATCTAGGTCTTAGAAGCTCATGAGTCGTACTACCAGTTCTTGGACAAATTTGTAAAAGTTTAGATAAATCCGAATTTAATTTTCTATAAGTTTATTTGGTTGGTTTCTTTGTTAATTGGCTTACCTAGAGGGTCAAGTTAGGTGCCATCGTGACCTGTGATCTTTGGGTCGTGACATTACTCTAATGGGTAAGGCGAACAAAAAAACTGGTCAACGTATTAAATCGTGCATGGATTTTTTTTGCAACGAATCGGGACTATCCATCAATTTTCTCAAGTCAAAAATCATCCTACCAAAAAACTTCCCAACATACATTTTCAGCTATTTCTCAAACCTATTGGCATGAAAGTCAGTCATTAATTTGGAAAAAAACACCTGGGATTTCCAATCTTAAACCACATTCCAAAACCTAGAGACTTTTAATTTTTAATATATAAATTGCACCATAGAATGTCTTATTGAAAATGTTCATTTCTCAATATGCTGGTAGAACAACCATAGCCACCAGCATCCTTAATGCTATTCCTACTCACTCCATACAATATACTTATCTCCTAGTAAAACTCCTCAATCAAATTGATAAAATTCAAAGGGATTTCATTTGGGGTAGCACCAAAACTGCTAAGAAACTTCATTTACTTAATTGGAAAATTATCACAAGTAGTAAAATTGAGGGTGGAATTGGTATACGTAATGCAACCTGCAAAATCATTGTCCTACTAACAGGTCTCACCTGGAGACTATTGCAAAACCCTAGTAACCCTTGGGCTCAACTCATCTCTCACAAATATGCCAACAAAAGATCTCCCAATAACACTTCGTTCATTTGGAAATCTATTTTAAAAGAATGGAAAATTTGTAATGAGGGCATCTTATGGCACCCCTACTTTGATTCCAAAATTAACATTTGCACCTCCAAATAAATTCATAATTCCAACTCCATTTACGGACCTCTTGGTAAAGAAAATCATAACATTAAAAGATATTATTAAGGAAGACAAATGGGACCTTTCAAACTTCTCCTTTGATTTGCCTTGCAACGTAATGAACAAGATTGTCGCTACTCCTACTTGTAATAAGGTCTTCAAAAAAGATGGTATGAGTTGGGGTGCCAATACTAATGGACTATTGGCTACCAAATCTTGTTACGACATTATAAAACCTAGTAACACCTTCACCTCCATATTTGGTTGGATTTGGGACTTACACTGTCCAAACAAAATAAAAATATTCGTTTGGCAATGTATGCATAACCGTATACCTTGAAGAGCTTTCTTATTTCACATTGGTATCAATATAGATACAACTTGCATAATATGTAGAGAAAATGTAGAAGATGTCCAACACATATTCCTCCATTGCCCAAGCACTAGGCAATTTTGGAAGAGCATGGGTATCCCAAGTTATCCAATAGACAATACCCCTCACTGGTTGATTAGTCTAAAAGAAATTTTTTATCCTAAATAGAAACCACGTTACAAACTGTAAAACAACCTTACCTTTCTCTATTTGGAATATCTAGAAAAACATAAACAACAACTTTAACAACCTAGACTATGATCTTCACGCAACTAGGATTTTACAACAAGCATGAGAATTTAATTTCTTCACTGAAAAAAACCCTTTCAAGGAAAACAGGGTCTTACTAGAGATTAAGTGGGAAAACCCCAGTGGGTACTATCAAGTTAAACATTGATGGCACCTTTTCAAAATCCAAGCTAGAAGCTGGACTTGGTGGTGTATTTAGAAACAACAACGGAGATTGGATCATTGGATTCTACAAATCAACCCATGCAACTTCTGCCATGCAAATTATGAAGGCTTAAAATTAGCACAAAAAATGAAGTTCCCCAAGATAGAGATAGAGACAGGCTCAACGGAAATCATAAACCTCTTTTAAGCCAAAACCTCTTTCACTTAATTTTTGAATGCAAGTTGTTAATGCACCAGTTAAATCTCCCAACTCTGACGCATAACTTCAGAGAAGGAAATGCAGTGGCCCATCTTTTGGCGAAGGAAGCAGTGAAATTTTTTAAACAATCTAAATGTTTTTACCATGCTCGTCCACATTGTTTTGTTGAATCTCAATTGTCAAAGGACAAGCATGGTTCATGTAATAGTTCTAAGTACACTACCTCTACTGTTTTTAACAAGCTTGCCAAGTTAGGCAATGTTAATGTCCTCAGGGACTATGAAATGACTATGTAATTTTGTTTTAGTAAAATATCTTCATATTTCGAAAAAAAAAAACACATGCTAGATTAAATGTTAGTATCGCATAAATCAAAATTAATTTAATTAATATGAGTAGTTATTTGATTGTAAATCCAAAAATAAAGATAATTAGATAACTTCGAAGATCGAGGCAAATCCAGAGATCTGAATAAGTCATTCGGGGACGTTTGTCGGTAGGATTTCTTTCTTTTTTTTTAGATAACTACATACGATCAATATCAATTATTTTTAGAAACTTATATATATATATATATATATATATATATATATATATATATATATATATATATATATGTATGTATGTACGTACATATGTATGTATTAGGAGAAGATGGCATACATACTTCCATAAATCGTTGAACGAGGAGGGGGATAGACGCATCGTGCTAGGTGAGTTGGAGCACTCCGAGATTCGGCGGGATTTTGGGTACTGTATTCAGATTACGGTAGAGGAGGTGAAAGGGGGGATGCGTAAGATGTGCAGGGACAGAGCGACAGGGCCAGACGAAATCCTGGTGAAATTCTGGAAGAGCGCGGGGTGAGCAAGTTTGGAGTGGCTTACTGGGTTGTTTAATGTTATTTTTAAGACGAAAAAGATGCCCGAAGAATGGAGGTGGAGTACAATGGTTTCGCTTTACAAGAACAAGGGTGATATCTGAAAGTGCAACAATTATATGAGTATAAAGGTGTTGAGTCACACTATGAAGGTTTGACAGAGGGTGGTGGAGGCCAGGGTGAGAAGGTGTGTGTCTATTTCCAAGAATCAGTTTGGATTCATGCCGGGGCGTTCGACTACAGAAGCGATTCATCTTGTTAAGAGATTAGTAGAGCAGTACAAGGAGAGGAAGAAGGACTTGCATATGGTGTTTATTGACCTTGAGAAAGCGTACGATAAAGTCCCGAGGGAGGTCATGTGGAGGTGTTTTGAGGCTAGTGGCATTCCGGTAGCGTACATTAGGGTGATTAAGGATATGTATGATGATGCTAAAACTCGGGTGAGGACTGTGAGTGGTGACTCAGAGCATTTCCCTGTGGTGATGGGGTTGCACCAAGGATCAACTCTTAGCCCATTTTTATTTGCCTTAGCGATAGATGTACTACCGCGACACATCCAATGGGAGGTGCCTTGGTGCATGTTATTTGCCGATGATATAGTGTTAATTTACGATACGCGAAGCGGAGTTAACACGAGGTTGGAGGTTTGGAGACGGACCTTGGAGTCTAAAGGTTACAAATTCAGTTGAACCAAAATAGAATACTTGGAGTGTATATTTTGTGACGGGACTCATGAAGCAGATGTAGAGGTAAAGCTTGATGCTCACGTTATCCCCAAAAGAGCGAGTTTTAAGTATCTCAGGCCTATTATCCAAGGTAACAGGAAGATTGATGAAGATGTCGCACATCGCATTAGAGCGGGATGGATGAAGTGAAGGCTCTCTTCCGGTGTTTTATGTGATAAGAACGTGCCGCCAAGACTTAAGGGCGAGTTTTATAGAGTGGTGGTTCGACCGACTATGTTGTATGGGGCTGAGTGTTGGCCAATCAAGAACTCCCACGTGCAGAAGATGAAAGTAGCATAGATGAGGATGTTAAGATGGATGTGTGGGTGTACTAGAGAGATAAGATTAAGAATGAAGTTATCCGATAGAGAGTGAGAGTAGCCTCCGTGGAGGACAAGATGCGGGAATCGATGCTGAGATGGTTCAGACATGTTAAGAGAAGAAGCATTGATGCCCCTGTTAGGAGGTGTGAGAGGTTGGCCATGGAGTGTTTGAGAAGAGGTCGATGTAGGCCTAAGAAGTACTGGGGAGAGGTGATTAGGCAGGACATGGCGTTGCTTAAGCTTACTGAGAACATGACCCTTGATAGGAGGGTGTGGAGGTCGAGGATTAAGGTAGAAGGTTAGTGAGTAGTTTTTAGTCGCTCACTGATAGTATTAGTCGCACGCATGTCCCTTCATATTCTTAGATTTTTATTACGTTATGTGGTTTTGTGCGCCTCAAGTATTGTATTCCTTGTTGTTAGTATTTGGTACTACATATCCTTTATCTCTCCCCTTTTTCTTTTCTCTTCCCTCTATCTTCCTTTCTTGCTTTTCACTTCTTCTTATTACCCTTCTTGAGTCGAGGGTCTATTGGAAACAGCCTCTCTACCTGTTAGGTAGGGGTAAGGTCTGCGTACAGACTACCCTCCCCAGACCCCACCCGGTGGGAACATATTGGATTTTTATTGTTGTTGTTGTATGTATGTATGTATGTATGCAAAGTGCGTGGCAAAAGAATGTTATGCATAAAAGGTGAATTTAGGTTCTTCCAATAATATGTTTAACTATTTCTATAATAATAAGAAAATGTGAAGTTCTTTCTTAATTTAAGGGTGAATTAAAATTTTAAATATCATGGATTTAAATATATGAAGGAGAAAATGAAATAATAGGATAAAACTATATGTATGTATGTATATGCAAAGTGCGTGGCAAAAGAATGTTATGCATAAAAGATGAATTTTGGTTCTACCAATAATATGTTTAACTATTTCTATAATAATAAGAAATGTGAAGTAAATTTTAAATATCATGGATTTAAATATATGAAGGAGAAAACGAAATAATAGGATAAAACTATTGATAGATCGACACCTGTATTCATCAAATCAAAACAAAATTTTGGGGCAAATCCACGTTTCTTTTATCCTATAGAAAGCATTTCAAAATTTTAAAAGTTTCAATTTTTGTAATAGAAATGAATAAGATTATAAAGTATATATCCGTGTTGACGATTAGTAATAATTTTAATGGTTGTTATAACGATTTAATTATCTGAATTAATGTTTCTTTTGATATATATTATCATTTCTAGTTTTGCAAAAATAGTTATGAAATTTCAAAAAGACAAGTAATCGAACAATTTAATGAGAATTAAGAATTTTTTCCTAAAAAGAAATTTATTTTACTTACAAATATTTTAATTAATAATTTTATATAGTTACTTACATTTTTGTACTAAATAAGTCGAAGTATACATGCAATACAAGTGCCGAAAACTAATTATATATAAAACATGTCATACGTATAGGGACTTATTGGCTGTGCTAGCTCCCAAAAGGGCCTCAACAAAAAGGTTACCAAAAAACAGATTGCGGAGAATCCAAAAATAATAGTTCATAATTAGAGGTGCTATTGCTAGTTATATTACATTCATACAGTAACTCGGCCGGTTATCTTGAGTTTTAGAGCTTCGTTCCCCCATTTGATGTTTCTCGTAGTTTCTTTTGATGTTTTATGACTTGCAGGAAGTCTTGGGAGTAAATTTGGTTTCGGGAAGTCTTGGGAGTAAATTGGAATACTTAGTTCTATGAGCTTAAGTTGTAAGAGTTGATCAATGTTTTACTTTTGAGTGACCTCGATTGATAATTTGATGGTTCCAATAGGTTCGCATGGCGATTTTGAACTTGAGCGTATGTTCGAATTTGATTTTGGAGTTTCCTAGAAGATTTCGACTCTATTTGCCAAAAAATAACAATTTGAAGAATTGGAGAGTACATATAGGTTTGATCAATAGTTGACAGTAACGTTATCGAGATCCATTTGATGATTCGGGAATTTGGATAGGTTTATTTGGTTGAATGGAACTTGTGTGCAAGGTATGGTTGTGATTCAGAATGTCGAAGTATGATCCATGCACATTTAGTGAAATTCGAAAGTTAAGAGATGGATTTAATTTTTGATTCTTTATTTCTTTGTTGTTTTGATGTTTCGAGCCCTGAAATAAGTTTGTAGGGAGTATAGGGACTTGTTTTAATGATTAGACGGGATCCCAGGGGCTCATGTGTGATTCGGGGTGGTTTCAAACCATTTCAGTTGAGTTTGCAGCAACCGGTTTGCTGGATTAATGTAGTGCTTCGCGATTACGGAACAGAGGCTCACGATCATGGAGAAGTATTCTTAGCAGGCTGGTTTTTCTTTGTGATCACTAGAATGTGGTCAGGATTGAGATGTATTGGGAAAGTTGTTCACCACATTCACATGAGGTAGCTCGCGTTCGTGAAGAGGAAGAGGCAGGCTTGAGGTTTGGCCTTTGCGTTCGCGAAGGGCAGCTCGCGTTCGTGTACGTGTGGAGCTGTTGACTTTGGCTTGTAACGACTTGGCCGGTCGTTTTATTTATTTGAGCCCCATTTTCTCATTTGATATTTCCCGCATGTTTGGTTATTGTTTTGTGACTTTCCAGGATGGTTTGTTTGGTTCCAGGAAGGTTTTTGTTACCTTGCCTCGTTTTTTGTTGTTATTCTTACAAGCTTATATGTAGGCGTCTTGCCTTAGCCTCGTCTCTACCTCGTCGAGGTTAGACTCGACGTATATGGAGTATATTTGGTCATTTGTACTCATACTATAATTTTGCACTTCTTGTGCAGATTTGAATATTGGTACCACTGGAGTCCCGTGAGGTTCTTAGCAAATACCAGAGAGGCGACTCAAGGTAGAGTTGCATACCATTCGTAGGACTTAGATTCATCTTCCCATCCTTCTGTACAATTTCTTTTCTAGACAGTATTGTATTTCCTTCAAACGATGTATTTAGTAAATTCTAGTAGCTCATGTACTCGTGATTCCACATCTTGGGATAGCTGATCGTCGGTGTAGGATATTAGACTCAAATTGTATATTTCTATGTTATTTTTATTTTATGATATCACAATGTTGTTACCCATTAGTTTCTTTTAATTCTTATTTATTATTATGTGTTGGATATCCTCGAAAGCGATGTTAGGAGCTATCACGACCTCGTGGGTTAGGATTTTGGGTTGTGATAAGTTGATAACAGAGCTCTAGGTTGCATAGGTCTCGCGAGTCATGTGCAATCTTAGTAGAGTCTTGAGGATCGGTATGGAGACGGTTGTACTTATCTTCTAGAGGTTATAAGGCTTTAGGAAACTTCAATTTTATTCTTTATCTATCGTGCGAATTTCTTTTATCCTAAAGTTTGAATGTTCTTCTTTTATTCTTTCACAGATGGTGAAGACACGTCCACAGCTGAGCAGGGCCAGAGACGGAGTCCCAGATTGCAGCCATTACTAGGGGTAGGCTAGGGTAAGGGTAAAGGCAGGGGTAGAGATATTCCTAGAGAAAACGCAGAGGCACCCATAATCGAGCCTCAGTTAGCTCCAGAGATGCCCGTTTAGATCGAACCCGTAGGACCAACTCAGGTACTAGAGGGGCTCATTTCTACCCCAGTGCTTCAAGACGCCTTAGTCCGCATGGTTGGCTTTATGGAGAGTACGGGTCTGGCCAGAGTATTTCCTGTAGCACCAGTCACTTCTCAGGCTGGGGGAGGAGTTCATACCTCCGCTACTCATATCCCAGAGAAGATGTCCCATGACTATCAGACCTTTGGAGTTCTACTAGTTGGGGTAGTTCGGCCTAATATTTCCGCACACCCCGAGGATAGGCCCGCTATGCCTGCTGATGATTTGAAGAGTTTGGACAGGTTAACCAAGTTTTTCCCCCTCACTTCAGCGTGCACCTTCATAGGATGCCCAT
Organism: Nicotiana undulata; assembly: GCA_005239495.1. Classification (NCBI taxonomy): domain Eukaryota; kingdom Viridiplantae; phylum Streptophyta; class Magnoliopsida; order Solanales; family Solanaceae; genus Nicotiana; species Nicotiana undulata. Next base: position 8,685 of record ML298995.1, read on the forward strand.
GACTTCTTGGACCATTACCATGAGATCTTGCGTAACTTGGGACTAGTTGAGTCCAATGGAGTTGATTTTATCGTCTTTCAGATGCATGGTTCTGCTAAGAGTTGGTGGCAGATTTATGAGCTGAACAGGCAAATAGGATCACCTTCTCTCACATGGGCTCAGTTTTCACAGTTGTTCTTGGTGAAGTTTGTTCCCTTACTAAGAAAGATGAGCTGCACAACCAATTTGAGCGCCTTTAGTAGGTACATGAAAGTTACACAGTATGAGACTAGATTTTTGGATTTTTCTCCACATGCAGCTATCCCGAGCCCTACTAAGAGGGAGAAGGTGTGGAGGTTCATAGAGGGTATTACCTATAACATTAGACTTCTTATGGCTAGAGAGGTCAAGACTGAGATTTCCTTCACTCAGACATTGGAGATTTCCAAGAGGGTTGAGTGCATTATAGTCCAAGCGAGAGAGACGGCCTATAGCAAGAGGCCCCATTTTTTTGGAGGATTCAATGGTCCCTCATATGGAGCTGGGGTTTCCTTTAGTAGGGGATATTCTATCAGGCCGGCACAAACGACACTATAGGTCACATATGGTACATCAGGCGGCGACAATGCTTATGGGCCTCGTGCTGAGCTGCTAGCATAGAGTGCACCTCCAGCTCCTGTTAGTACACCTCCGGTATAAAGTTTGTATGGTAGTCATCATAGTCGTCAAGGGATAGTCAGATTCAACATCCATGACCTTAGTCAGGTTGTTATGAGTGTAGTGACATAGGGCACATCAAGAGGTTTCACCCCAGGTTGCGGAGCAGTATGCCATAACAGGGTACTCGTGCCATGATTCCGGCACTGGTTGCTACACCACGCACTCGACCAGCTAGAGGAGGGGGTCAATTAGCTAGAGATGGAGGCCATCCAGTTAGAGGTGGAGGACAAAACTTAAGAGGTTGTCCTAGAAATGGAGGACAAGTTAGTGGGGCTCAACCTCGTTATTATGCATTCCCGGGTCGGCCCTAGGCGGAGCCGTCCTATTATGTCATTACAATTAATATCTCACTCTTTCATAGAGATGCTACATTGTTGCTTGATTCGGGATCTACATATTCATATGTGTATTAATATTTTACATCGCACTTAAGTATACCTCATGATTCTTTTAATGTTTCTGTTTCTATGTACGATATCATTTGGGATTCTATCTTAGTCGATCAGGTGTATCGACCTTGTATTGTTACTATTAATGATTTTGATACTATAATTAATATTTTGTTATTGGGTATGGTGGATTTTGAGGTTATTCTAGGCATGAGTTGATTGTCCCCGATTGTTACACTAGTATGGTAGTTTTATAATTGAACACTTGGAGTATGGTTGAGAAGGGTTGTTTACCGTATTTGGCTTACATCCGGGATTCTAGTGTGGAGGTTTTTTCTTTGAGTTCTCTGCCAATGGTTAGGGAGTTCCCAGAGGTATTTCCAGAAGATTTGCTGGACATGCCTCCCGGCATGGATATCAACTTTTTCATTAACTTGGTTTTGGGCACTCAACCTATTTCTATTTAACTGTTTCGTATGGCTCCAACCGAGTTAAAGGAACTTAAAACTCAGTTGCAAGATTTTCTTGTTAAGGGTTTCATATGACCGAGTTTTTCACCTTGGGGTGCGCCAGTGTTATTTGTTAAGAATAAGGACGGATCGATAAGGATGTTGTAACGACCCAGCCGGTCGTTTTGCGTGTTAGGATCCCGTTTCCTTAAATAAAACCTTCCATAGCGGCTATTCATGCTTTATGATTCGCGGGAGCAGGTGGTTCGGGATTTGGGAATGAATTGGATGGTTTAGGAACACTTGGTTCCTTAAGGCTGGCTTATTTGGCCAAGTTTCACTTCGGTCAACATTTTGAGCAAACGACCTCAGAATCGAGTTCTGACCGCTCCAGTAGCTCTGTACAGTGATTTGGACTTGGGCGTATGTTTGGCTCGGGTTTCTGATGACCCGAGCGTTTCGGCGCCCGAAATGGAAATCGGGATTACCTTAAGTTTAGAATTTGGCCTGGAACAAGACTTCATGCTATCGAAGTTTGAATGGAATTCCGAGGCCGGCAAAAGTTTTATATAGTCATTTATGACCTGTCTGCAAAATTTGGGGTCATTCCGAGTAGTATAGACCCGTTCGGCGCAATGTAATGAATTCTAGAATTTCAAAGTTCTTAAGTTTGATTAATTTGGTTTTGGGGTTGAATTTTGAGTTCCGTTGTTGTTTTTCACGTTTCGGAAGTTCGAGCGAGTCCATATCGTGAATACAGACTTGCTGGTGCCTTTGGACGGGGTCCCGAGGGGGTCGGGTGAGTTTTGGACCCCCATGAGCTGAATTCAACAACAGAATTTTCTGTATCTGGTTTCCTTCTTCGCGTTCGTGGGTGGGTGGCCGCGTTCGCGAAGAAGGAATTGGGCAGGGGCTACGGATGCTCTACGCCTTCGCGTTCCCCATCCGCATTCATGATGGGTTGGGCTCCCTGGCCTTCGCGTTCGCACCCCTCCAGCCGCGTTCGCGAAGGTCTAGCGCAGCTAGCCTCCGCGTTCCCGGGTCCTACGTCGCGTTCGCATAGGGTCAAGCCAATTGGGCCGGCCCAGCTGCCGTTTGTCTTCGCGTTCGCGACCCCTCCCTCACGTTCGTGTAGAAGGCCTTGTGGACCTGGCCAATTTAAAGCATCGCGACTGCATGCCCAGGGTGCGTTCGCATAGGGTAAATCCCTGGGCAGTGTATTTTTATAGCGGGTTCAGTTCCTTTTCCTCCATTTCCATCTTCTTCCTTGAGTTAATTGAGAGCTTCCAAGAGACCATTCAACCTAGTACTTGAGGTAAGTAAATTTCTTATTAACACCGAGTTTAAACATCAATTTCTAGTTAAATCCCCTATTAATTTATCAAAATCATGGGAAATATTGGGTAGAAATTCCTAGGGCTTTGATAATTAGTGAATTATCCCTTTTAGCCGTGAATTCCTAAATAAATTAGGTAATTACAATCCTTAGGCTTCGGGTAATTCATTCCTTCGAGAATTTTCAAAATCCCAACGCGTGGGCCTGGGGTCGAAATTTCAGAAACCTTCAAGAATACTATATTTTGGACATTTCATTTTAATTCTTATTCTTGGAGCATAAATTGATTCAATTATGCTATGTTTGGCTAGTTGTGAGCCGTCGAGGGTAGTTTCGGAGCTTTGGGCGCATTCTTGATCCGGTCTTTGGTCCGAGGAGTGCTTCGTCGAGGTGAGTCTCCTTTCTAACCTCGTAAGAGGGAAATTGTCCCTCTAGGTAACCTTGTTTGCTATGTGATCTTGTTTGGGGGCTACGTACGCACCGAGTGACGAGAGTCCGTACGTAGTGGCTATTACTGCTTCATCCGGGTAGTTAGGACACATCATGTTCATTGTTTTTCCCTGTTGTAGCATATATATGACTTGTATACTTGTGTGATTGGTACTGTTGTCTTTGAACGTTGCGATACTTGGATTGATTTAAGTGTGATAAGAGAATCACGGGATGGGATCGGGCCGTATGCCGCGACAGAGTGACGAATGATTATACTATGGGATCGGGCCATACGCCACGGCAGAGTGATGATTTATTATACTATGGGATCAGGCCGTACGCCACGCCATAGTGATGATTGATTATATTATGGGATCGGGCCGTACTCCACATCAAAGATTTATAGGATGGGATCGGGCTGTACGCCACGGCGGAGCGATGTGAGTGAGTACCATATGAGAGCGGGCCGTACACCACGGCATATACCAAACTTGTTGGATTGAGATTGTTATTTGATGCTGGATATTGATGTACTTGATTATTTGTTTTACTTGCCTACAACTTTCCTTACATCTTGCTTACTTTATTACTGTTGGACTTTAGTGGGTATCGAGTCGACCTCTCGTCACTACTTCTTCGAGATTAGACGGGATACTCACTGGGTACATATTCATGTATGTACTCATGCTACACTTTCCTTTCTTTCTGCACTTGATTGTGCAGGTCCGGAGGCTGGTCCGTCTGATTATCAGTCCAGTGCTAGATATTGACCGAGTGGCTATACTTTACGGTGAGCTGTCCTTCTTGGCGACTTCTTGGAAGCACCCTGGAGTTTCCTTGTCATATTTCCTCTATCTTTTGTTCAGACTGAGGCTCTGTATATATATTTTAGTTATTGTATATTCAGTAGTTGCCCGTGGCACTAGTTCCTGGAACACACACGTAGTTATTATTTTGGGGTTTTGGCTGTGCATATGTTATGCGACGTGCCTATCGGTTGATTTCTGTACCTGTGGTTCTATCTTGTATCATTTATCATTATCGTGTTTTATCCATTTAAAATTGGTAGTTATTAAATTGTTAACCAAAAAGGGGAAGGGTAACACCTAGTGTGTTTCCTATCGGCTTGCCTAACCCCGCTGTTGGGCGCCATTGCGACATGAATTAGGATTTGGGTCGTGATAACGTGGTATCAGAGCTTTAGGTTCACGTAGTCTCACGAGTCACGGGAAAACCCAGTAGAGTCTTGCGGATCGGTACGGAGACGTCTGTACTTATCTTCGGGAGGCTATAGGGTGTTAAGAAAATCCTTTTGTTCATATTCTATCGTGCAATCGGTGATGTACTCAAACCTGTTCTTCTATTCTCTCACAAATGGTGAGGACGTGGCTTCACATGTTCCTGATCCAGGAGAGGCTGCTTCCCCCGCCGCTCGAGACTGTGGTAGGGGAAGGGGTTGAGCTCCTGTTCGTAGTAGGGGGCGAGGGCGTCCCAGAGCTGTACCGATTGCACCGATTGAGGATCCTTATGTTGAGGAGAAGGATGAGCTGCCTCCAGTAGCTCCGCCACCAGCTGATTTTATGACGGCGCCGGGCTTCCAGGAGGTCATGGGCCGTATGCTGAGGTTCATGGATACTATGTCACAGGCGGGTATACTTCCATCAGATCCTGCTACTTCTCAGGAAGGAGGGGGAGTTCAGACCCCTACCGCTCAGGATACAGGACCAGTAGCAGCAGTACATCGTACTCCAGATATTCCACCCGTGATTGGGGTTCAGCCTGGGGTGGCAGCACCAGAGCCCAAGCCAGTTGCAGAGATGGACCAGCAGAAGCTGCTGGGTAGATGTACCCAACTTCGCCCTCCGACCTTCGGGGGTGATCAAGGAGAGGATGCACATGATTTTATCGAGAGGTGCAGGGACAGACTGCACAACATGAGGATATTAGAGTCACATGGGGTAGATTTCACGACATTTTAGCTTGAGGGCAGAGCTCGCCGCTGATGGCAGTCATATGTTCTCAATTGGCCAGCAGGGTCACCACCGGTTACTTGGGAGCTGTTTATTCAGTTATTTTTGGATAGATACATTCCACCGTCTGAGAGGGAGGAGCTTCGGGGTCAGTTTGAGAGATTAGAGCAGGGGCAGATGTCTGTGTCAGATTATGAGGCCAAGTTCTCAGAGTTGTCTCGCCATGATCTCATGATATTTCCCACAGATGCTGAGACGGTTCGACAGTTTGTGGAAGGCTTACATTCGGGTATCGGGACTTCCATGGCCAGAGAGGTAGAGATGGGTACCCCATATCAGCTTGTAGTTGAGATAGCTCGACGTATCAAGGATTACCGTGTGAGGGGCAGGGAGCAGGGTCAGCCAGGTCAGTAGGACAAGAGGGCCAGGTTTGCAGGCGACTTCAGAGGGGCTCCAACTAGGGCCAGGGGTCAGTATGGAGGTGTCCAGTTCAGCAGGCCTTCCTATTAAGCACCTCCAGTACCTCCTAGGGTTGTTCCAGTCACGCCCCAGTTTAGCGCCATGCCAGAGCGCTCCTATCATCCTCAAGCCATCCAGAGTGCACCCAACAGTTACTCTAGCCATCAGAGATCCTCCAGTTCTTATCCCAGTGCTTTACCATAGGATTCACACCGCTCTTCAGCTATTCAGGGTTCCTCCTCTTCGGGGCAGAGAGCAGTAGTGCCAGGGGGTTGCTTCGAGTGTGGGGATCTGGGTCACACATGGAGGTTTTGTCCCAGGTATCGGGGCAAGGCCGTGCAGCAGAGCTAGCAGCCTATGATTACAACACTAGCAACATGACCACCTAGAGGGGGAGGCCAGTTAAAAGGGGGTCGTTAAGCTCCAACTCGTCCCGGGGGAGCTCAGTCTTCGAGTGCTCCAGCTAGATTTTATGCTATTCCAGCCAGGGCAGACGTAGTGGCATCAGACGCAGTGATTACAGGTATTATTTCGGTCTGTGGTAGAGAGGCTTCAGTGCTATTTGATCAAGGGTCTACATATTCATATGTTTTAGCATTATTTGCCCATTCTCTGGATGTTATTTGTGAGTCTTTGGGTTCTCCCTTGTATGTATCCACTCGTATGGGCGACTCTGTAGTGGTAGACCGGGTCTACCGGGCTTCTGTGATTACTTTCTGTGGGTTTGAGACCAGAGCCGACCTGTTGTTGCTTGATATGGTTGATTTCGAGGTCATCTTGGGCATGGATTGGCTATCCCCTCATCATGCTGTCTTGGATTGCCATGCCAAGACAGTTACATTAGCCATGCCTGAGTCACTGAGGTTAGAGTGGAGGGGTTCTTCAGTTAGTGCCTTCAGCCGGGTCATTTCCTTCATGAAAGCTCGGCATATGGTCGAGAAAGGGTGTATGCCTTATCTTGCTTATGTGCGGGACACCACCACCGAGTCTCCTACCATTGATTCAGTGCCTGTTGTTCGGGAGTTTCCGGATGTGTTTCCTTCAGATCTTCCAGGCATGCCTCTAGATTGAGATATAGATTTCTGCATTGATTTGGCTCTAGATACTCAGCCTATTTCTTTTCCTCCTTATCGTATGGCTACTAAGGAGCTAAAAGAGTTGAAGGAGCAGCTTGAGGAGTTGTTGGCCAAGGGATTTTTCAGGCCAAGTGTGTCGCCGTGGGGTGCTCTAGTCTTATTTGTAAAGAAGAAGGATGGGTCTATGCGGATGTGTATTGACTACCGCCAGCTGGATAAAGTAACTATCAAGAACAAGTATCCTCTGCCACGTATTGATGATTTGTTTGATCAGCTACAGGGTGCTCGTGTGTTCTCTAAGATTGATCTGAGGTCAGGCTATCACCAGTTGAAGATTCGGGCTTCTGATGTCCCGAAGATTGCATTTCGCACAAGATATGGCCATTATGAGTTCTTAGTGATGTCCTTTGGCTTGACTAATGCCCCAACAACCTTTATGGACTTGATGAATAGGGTATTCAGGCCGTATATTGATTCATTCGTGATTGTTTTTATTGATGATATATTGATTTACTCACAGAGCCTGGGAGAGCACGAGCAGCATTTGAGAGTTGTGCTTTAGACCTTGCGAGAACAGAAACTATATGTTAAGTTCTCCAAGTGTGAGTTTTGGTTAGAGTCTGTGGCATTTCTGGGGCATGTGGTGTCCGGTGAGGGTATCAAGGTTGATCCACAACAGATTTAGGCAGTTCAGAGTTGGCCACGTCCTACTTCAGCTTCAGAGATCAGAAGTTTTCTAGGTTTAGCAGGTTACTACCGTCGGTTCGTTGATGGATTCTCTTCTATGGCCGCTCCATTGACTATATTTACTCAGAAGAATGCTCCATTTAAGTGGTCCGACGATTGTGAGGCGAGCTTTCAGAAGCTCAAATCAACATTGACTTCAACACCAGTTTTATCATTGCCTTCTGAGTCTGGAGTGTATACAGTGTACTGCGACGCTTCACACGTCGGGTTGGGATGTGTGTTGATGTAGGATGGAAGGGTTATTGCTTATGCTTCGCGCCAGTTGAAGGTTCATGAAAAGAATTACCCTGTGCACGATTTGGAGTTGGTGGCGATTGTTCATGCTTTGAAGATATGGCGGCATTATCTATATGGTGTATCTTGTGAAGTCTATACTGACCACCGCATCCGGCAGTACTTGCTTAAGCAGAGGGACCTTAATTTGAGGTAGCGGAGGTGGCTTGAGTTGTTGAAAGACTATGATCTCACTATTCTGTATCACCCGAGCAAGGCAAATGTAGTGGCGGATGCTTTGAGCAGGCGGGCAGCTAGTATGGGTAGTTTGGCCTACATTGCAGCTGAGGAGAGACCTTTAGCCTTGGACATTCAGTCCTTGGCCAATCGATTGGTGAGATTGGACCTTTCAGAGCCTCGTCGAGTTTTGGCTCATGTGGTTGCTCAGTCTTCATTGTTGGGAGAGATCAAGGCTCGACAGTTTGATGATCCACGCCTAGAAGAGCTTCAGGATACGGTGGTCCAGGGCAGGGCCAAGGAGATTACTTTGGGCGAGGATGGTGTTCTGCGACTCCAGGGCCGATTGTGGGTTCCTGATGTCGATGGCCTGAGGGAGAATATTCTAGCAGAGGCGCACAGTTCTCGGTATTCCATTCATACAGGAGCGACGAAGATGTATCGTGATTTGAAGCAGCACTACTGGTGGAGGCGAATGAAGAAGGACATTGTTCAGTATGTGGCTAGGTGTCTTAATTGTCAGCAGGTTAAATACGAGCATNTTGGATAGATTGACCAAGTCGGCGCATTTCATTCTTGTGGCTACTACTTATACTACAGAGAGGATGGCTCAGATTTATCTTCGTGAGATAGTCTGGTTGCACGGTGTGCCGGTGTCCATTATTTCAGATCGGGGTCCTCAGTTCACTTCGCATTTCTGGAGAGCTTTGCACAGCGAAATGGGTACTCAGATAGACCTCAGTTCAACATTTCACCCTCAAACTAATGGTCAGTCAGAGCGTACAGTTCAGATCTTGGAGGATATGCTCAGGGCTTGTGTGATTGATTTCGGGGGTCAGTGGGACCAGTTCGTACCTCTGGCGGAGTTTGCATACAATAATAGTTATCAGTCCAGCATCGAGATGGCTCTATTTGAGGATTTATATGGTCGGCGATGCCGTTCTCCGATTGGGTGGTTTGAGCCTGGCGAGGCCAAGTTATACGGTACAGATCTAGTGAGAGATGCTTTAGAGAAAGTGAAGATTATTCAGGAGAGACTCCGCACCGCACTGTCTAGGTAGAAGAGCTACGCAGATCAGCGGGCTCGTGATGTAGCATTTATGGAGGGAGATAAGGTTATGTTGAAGGTTTCGCCGATGAAGGGCATTATGAGATTCGGGAAGAAGGGCAAGCTGAGCCCCAGGTTTATAGGTCCTTTCGAGGTGTTGAAGCGAGTTGGAGAGGTTGCTTATGAGCTTGCTTTGCCTCCAGCCTTATCAGGAGTTCACCCAGTATTTCACGTATCCATGCTTCGGAGGTATCACGCCGACTTCTCGCACGTGGTTGATTACAGCACTATCCAGTTACATGAGAAGCTGGGCTACGAGGAGGAGCCAATGGCTATTGCTGATAGGCAGGACCGCCAGTTGAGGTCTAAGACAGTTTCTGCGATTAAGGTCCAGTGGAGGGGCCAATCGGTTTAGGAGGCGACTTGGGAGTCCGAGCAGGACATGCAGAGCAGATATCCACAGCTATTCAACACTCCAGGTACGATTCTAGTCCCGTTCGAGGATGAATGTTTGTTTAAGAGGGGGAGAATGTAACGACCCAACCGGTCATTTTGCGTGTTAGGATCCCGTTTCCTTAAATGAAACCTTCCATAGCGGCTATTCGTGCCTTATGACTCGCGGGAGCGGGTGGTTTGGGATTTGGGAATGAATTGGATGGTTTAGGAACACTTGGTTCCTTAAGGCTGGCCTATTTGGTCAAGTTTGACTTCGGTCAACATTTTGAGCAAACGACTTCGGAATCGAGTTCTGACAGCTCCAGTAGCTCTGTACAGTGATTTTGGACTTGGGCGTATGTTCAGCTCGGGTTTCTGATGACCGGGAGCGTTTTGGCGCCCGAAATGGAAATCAGGATTTCCTTAAGTTTAGAATTTGGCCTGGAACAGGACTTCATGCTATCAAATTCTGAATGGAATTCCGAGGCCGACAATAGTTTCGTATAGTCATTTACGACCTGTATGAAAAATTTGGGGTCATTCCGAGTAGTATAGACCCGTTCGGCGCAATGTAATGAATTCTAGAATTTCAAAGTTCTTAAGTTTGATTAATTTGGTTTTGGGGTTGAATTTTGAGTTCCGTTGTTGTTTTTCACGTTCCGGAAGTTCGAGTGAGTCTGTATCATGAATACAGACTTGCTGGTGCCTTTGGACAGGGTCCCGAGGGGTTCGGGTGAGTTTTGGACCCCCGGGAGCTAAATTCAACACCAGAATTTTCTGTATCTGGTTTCCTTCTTCGCGTTCATGGGAGGGTGGCCGCGTTCGCGAAGAAGGAATTGGGAAGGGGCTACGGATACTCTACGCGTTCATGTTCCCCATCCTGCGTTCACGATGGGTTGGGCCCCCTAGCCTTCGCGTTCGCACCCCTCTAGCCGCGTTCGCGAAGGTCTAGCCCAGCTAGCCTCCGCATTCGCGGGCCCTCCGTCGCGTTCGTATAGGGTCCAGCCAATTGGGTCGGCCCAACTGCCGTTTGTCTTCGCGTTCGCGACCCCTCCCTCGCGTTCGCGTAGAAGGCCATGTGGACCTGGCCAATTTAAAGCATCGCGAACGCATGCCCAGGGTGCGTTTGCATAGGGTAAATCCCTGGGCAGTGTATTTTTATAGCGGGTTCAGTTCCTTTTCCTCCATTTCCATCTTCTTCCTTGAGTTAATTGAGAGCTTCCAAGAGGCTATTCAACCTAGTACTTGAGGTAAGTAAATTTCTTATTAACGACGAGTTTAAACATCAATTTCTAGTTAAATCCCCTATTAATTTGTCAAAATCATGGGAAAAATTGGGTAGAAATTCCTAGGGCTTTGATAATTAGTGAATTATCCCTTTGTAGCCATGAATTCCTAAATAAATTAGGTAATTACGATCCTTAGGCTTCGGGTAATTCATTCCTTCGATAATTTTCAAAATCCCAACGCGTGGGCCCGGGTCAAAATTTCAGAAACCTTCAAGAATACTATATTTTGGAATTTCTTTTTAATTCTTAATATTGAGCATAAATTGATTCAATTATGATATGTTTGGCTAGTTGTGAGCTGTCGAGGGTAGTTTCGGAGCTTTGGGCGCATTCTTGATCCGGTCTTTGGTCCGAGGAGTTCTTTGTCGAGGTGAGTCTCCTTTCTAACCTCGTAAGAGGGAAATTGTCCCTCTAGGTAACCTTGTTTGCTATGTGATCTTGTTTGGGGGCTACGTACACACCGAGTGACGAGAGTCCGTACGTAGTGGCTATTACTGCTTCGTCCAGGTAGTTAGGACACAACATGTTCATTGTTTTTCCCTGTTGTAGCATAGATATGACTTATATACTTGTGTGATTGGTACTGTTGTCTTTGAACGTTGTAATACTTGGCTTGATTTAAGTGTGATAAGAGAAACCCAGAATGGGATCGGGCCGTACGCCGCGACGGAGTAACGAATGATTTATACTATGGGATCGGGCTGTACGCCGCGATAGAGTGACGGATGATTATACTATGGGATCGGGCCGTACGCCACCGCAGAGTGATGATTGATTATACTATGGGATCAGGCTGTACGCCACGAAAGAGTGATGATTGATTATATTATGGGATCGGGCCGTACGCCACGGCGAAGATTTACAGGATGGGATCGGGCCGTACGCCACGGCGGAGCGATGCGAGTGAGTACCATATGGGAGCGGGCCGTACGCCACAGCAGATACCAAACTTGTTGGATTTGAGATTGTTATTTGATGCTGGATATTGATGTACTTGATTATTTGTTTTACTTGCCTTAAGCTTTCTTTACATCCTGCTTACTTTATTACTGTTGGACCTTAGTGGGTATCGAGTCGACCTCTCGTCACTACTTCTTCGAGATTAGACGGGATACTCACTGGGTACATATTCATGTATGTACTCATGCTGCACTTTCCTTTCTTTCTTCACTTGATTGTGCAGGTCCGGAGGCTGGTCCGTCTGATATCAGTCCAGTGCTAGATATTGACCGAGTGGCTATACTTCACGGTGAGCTGTCCTTCTTGGCGACTTCCTGGCAGTACCCTGGAGTTTCCTTGTCATATTTCCTCTGTCTTTTGTTCAGACTGAGGCTCTGTATATATATTTCAGTTATTGTATATTCAGTAGTTGCCTGTGGCACTCGTGACACTAGTTCCTGGCACACACACGCATTTATTATTTTGGGGTTTTGGCTGTGCATATGTTATGCGACGTGCCTATCGGTTGATTTCTGTACCTGTGGTTCTATCTCGTATCATTTATCATTATCGTGTTTTATCCATTTAAAATTGGTAGTTATTAAATTGTTAACCAAAAAGGGGAAGGGTAACACCTAGTGTGTTTCCTATCGGCTTGCCTAACCCCGCTGTTGGGCGCATCGCGACCTGAATTAGGATTTGGGTCGTGACAGATGTGCACTACGGATTAGAAGTTGAATAAGGTCACCACAAGTGTTGCCTAGGATTGATGATGTTTTGACCATTTTCAAGGTGCCAAGGTGTTTTCCAAGATTGATTTGAGATCAGACTAATATCAGGTGAAGATTAGGGAATTGGATGTCCCTAAGACAACTTTTAGGACCCGCTTTGGTCATTATGCATTCTTGGTAATGTGATTTGGTTTGACTAATACTCCAGTAGCCTTTATGGATTTAATTAACCGAGTGTTCAAGAAATACATGGATTCCTTTGTTATTGTATTCATTGATGATATTCTGGTTTACTCTCGTAGTAGAGAGAAACATGAGCAGCACATGTGGGCTTCACTTCATACTTTAAAGGATCGTCAGCTTTATTCCAAATTTTCAGATTGTGAGTTATGATTGGACTCAATTGCTTTTGGGCCATGTTGTGTCTTGTGATGGTATCAAGGTGGATCCTATGATACAAGGTTGTTCAAAGTTGGCCACGACCTACTTCAACTAAAAAGATTCAGAGCTTCTTGGGTTTGGTGGGTGATCCACATTCAATCCACACTCAATAGTGAGTGGAAACGGTCGTTGGAAGACTAATACCCAACAAGAGTCGGGGTCGATTTCCACAGGGAGTTACACTGAGTGTTAGGAGTATACACTTGACGATAGTTAATGGATTAACTAAATTTGCACTCCCACAAAAGGTTTTGATTTCTAATTCTACTTTTACTCTAACAATTATAAGCTAAGAAAAGATACTTAAGGTCAATGATTGTTTTTTTGGGTGTTTTCCCAAATAGTTAAAAAGCCTAGGGATGTGACCATGACCTGGGTGTTCGCCTAATGGGTTAAATACGTTAGTACCTTTTTTTTTTGATTGTGGTGTATTATAACTCTCAACTCCACGATACCCACTCAATACCTCTCTGTCTAAGAGTGATTTTGCCCAAATTGGATTTCTCAAGTCCAAATGGGTAAAAAAAATAGTTGATATGAGCTCAAGTCGAGTTCTTACTATCTCTAGTTTGAACCTTTTAATTAGGCTTATCAAACTCTCAATTAGCCAAATTCCTTGTTAGCCAAGTTATCCTAGACTAGGTCCCTCTTTCTCAAGTAGAGACTAAGTAAAAAAGGCATGAATCAATGTTTTCAACGATTAATTCTAAAATTGAAGCATGAAGTAAGCTAAATAATCAACAACCAATCATAAACAAACATTAAATTAAGTACCCATAATGTTTAAACACTAGGGTTGGGTCACAACTTTAGTAGACATCTAGCTACTCATAGTGGGAATTGAAGAAAATAAAGAAGAAATGCTAATTAAACCCATAATCAAAGATTAAATTGATAAAATATAATGTTTAAACACTAAAATAATAAAAAACTTCCTAAAATGGCAAAATATAACGGCACACCAGCTCAAACTTCGAAACTTGACCTAAAAATGTGAAACTCGTCTAATTATAGCGGGACATTCGCTGACAAAAATGCCCTTCGGAAGGTTCTACAGCCGCCCAATTCCATATGCGGTCCGCAGATTTCTTCAGTTGGCAGGAGATTGGGTTTTTTCAGCCGCACATTTTTGGATTGTGGCTGCAATGTATCTTCTGCAGTCGCACATTTCCTGTGCGGTCCACACATCAACAAGGCTTCAAGACTTGGTCTTTTTCACACTCTATGAACTTTGAATCATTTGTCAGTGAAGATCTTGTTCTGCGGTCGCACAATTCATTCACTTGGACAAAGTTCTGTTGTGTGCTTTCACTTTGTCTGGGGCCTCAGATGGAATTCAGAGGTCCACACTTTCTTCTACGGCCGCAGAAATCCTTCTGTGGACCACACTTCTCTGCTTCTGCGCCCTTTATTTTCTTGTGATTCAGAACACTTATTTTTGAGTTGGATTACATCATGGGAGACCAAACTTCCAACATTCCTGCAATTTGCATAATTCATTAGTTTCGGGAACATAAATCAGTACTCTCGACTAAAACAAAAGAAAAAAGGTGCCAATAAGTAGTCTAAATCCCCAGTTATCAGCGAGCTACTACCACTATTTTGTAGAGGGGTTTTCATCCATAGCATCTCCATTGACCAAGTTGATTCAGAAGGGAACTCTTTTTAGAAGGTCTGATGCGTGTGAGGAGAGCTTTCAGAAGCTCAAGACTACCTTGGATACAAATCCATTTTTGGTATTGACTATAGATTCGGGATCTTATACCGCGTATTGTGGCACTTCACGTATTGGTCTTGTCATGGTATTGATGCAGGACGGTAGGGTGATTTCCTACGCGTCTCGCTAGTTGATGGTCCATGAGAAAAACTATCACGCACATGATTTGCAGTTGGAAGAAATTGTGGACGCACTCAATTTTTTGAGGCATTACTTATACGACATGTCGTGTGAGGTCTACACCGATCGTCTGAGTCTTTGGCATCTATTTAAAAATAAATTTGAACTTGAGGTAGTGGAGATGGTTAGGTTTTTTTAAATACTATGTTATCACCATATTGTATCATCCGAGAAAGGCTAATGAGGGGGTTGACTCCTTGAGTGTAGAACATGGGTATTTTAGCATTTATAGAGGCCATTGGATATGGATGTTTGAGCCTTAGCTGACAGGTTTGTGAGGTTGGATATTTTGGGGCCTAGCAGGGTTCTTGCTTGTGTTGTGACACAGTCATCTTTATTGGAGCACATCAAGGCTCGCCAGTTTGATGATACTCACTTATTAGTGTTGAAAGACACGGTGCAAGGGGGTGGTGCTAAGAAGGTTGTGGTTGGAGATGATGGTGTTATGCGACCTCAGGGCCAAATTTGTATTCAGAATGCTGATGGTTTGAGAGATTTTATCCTTGAGGAGGCTCATAGTTTATGGTATTCTTTTCACCTAGGTGTCACATAGATATTTCATGACTTGAAGCAACATTATTGGTGGCAAAAGATGAAGAAAGACATTGTTGGACATTTCTCTCAGTGCTTGAATTGCCAAGAGGTCAAGTATGAGCATAAAAAATCAGGTGGATTGTTTTAGAAGATTGGGACACCGGAGTGAAGTTGGAGCACATTACTATGCACTCCGTGGTAGGCTCACCGCTGACCTTGAGGAAGTTTGATTCCATTTGCGTCATTATGGATCGATTGACCAAGTTCGCACATTTTATTCTAGTCATGACTTCCTACACTTCAGAGCAGTTGGCTAGGATGTACATCAGGGAGATTGTTCGCCTGCATGGTGTACCTGTTTTTATCTTCTCAGACTGTGGCACTCAATTTACTTCACACTTTGGAGGGGGAGGGGGGAGTTTCAACATGAGTTGGGCACACATGTTGGGTTGAGTACTACATTTTACCCTCAAACAAACAGGAATTCTGAGTGAACCATTCAGATCTTTGAGGATATTTTGAGGTCATACACTATTGAGTTTGGAAGTCAATGCGACCGGTTGCTACCTCTAGCGGAGTTTGTCTACAACAATAACTATCAGTCGAGTATCCAGATTGCTCTCTATGAGGCTTTATATGGGAGTTTGGACAAGGTGAAGTTGATTAAGGAGAGGCTTGTAATGACCCGACCGGTCATTTGGAGAATTTAAGCTCCGTTTGGTGGCGTAAGGTCTTTAACAACTTCACATTGTGTATATCGACCTGCAGGCATGGTTGGATTCAGTTACCAGATGATCTGGAGTCGAATTTGAAGAGGGATCTTAAATTTTGAAGCTTAAGCGGTGAGATTTGACCGGAGGTTTGACTTTTGTGTAAATGGTCCCGAAATCTATTATGGATGATGTCAACAACTTCGTATGGTGATTTTTGGCTAAGGAGCGCGTTCGGAATGCGTTTTGGAGGCCCGTAGTAGATTTAGGCTTGATATGTGACCTATTGGTGAAGTTGGTTGAGGACCCGAGGGGCTTAGGAGAATTTCGGATGGTTAACGGGAAGTTTGAAGTTGGAAAATGCAGCTGGTTCTGCTGTTCTGGTGTGGATGGTTACCCCTTTGTTTTGGTGTGGATGGTTACCCCTTTATATTTGAGTCTTCTATGTTGATTGTAGCCCATGTACGCGAGGTGACGAGTGCGTACTCGTACCTATTTGCAAATAGGTTGGCCTTTTAGGATTCTTAGGTCCTTATATTTCCTGTGTATCAAGTTGTAACTGTTATGACCGAATTTCTTGTTGCTAGTTTCATCTTTTGCGGCTTAAATTAGATTTTCTCTTGCTTTTAGTTCCCCTTGTTATTTATTTGATATTAATTGACTTAACTGAATATTTTACCTCTTCTACCATCATGCTATATTTTCTTCATAAACTGCCTAATTGACTAGAATTGGTATTATCTAGTCCTATAATTGTTTGGCCGTAATTGGAATATCTATTTGTTGGTGTCAAGTATGTTCGTGAGTCGTATACTGTGATTTATATGTTTTTCCTTAAGTGCTACTTAGGTTTAGTTTGATACTCATCCATGTTGATGGTATCTCCTTGGTGTGGCCTATTACTGAGCATTGTTCAAGCCGAGTTCTATTCTGTGAAGCTAATTGTTTAAGCGAGATTGGTTACAACTATTTTCCCTTGCCGAGATGATTTGGTTTCTTCTTGTTATGAACTTTAATTTTGAGAATCGTTGCTATATTTGCTTTGTTTTCCCCTCGTTATACTGTTTCTCTCTGTGGTTGGCATTCCCTTCAATGGCTACTTCTTATGGGTGAGTTTTACCATTTTTTTTATTTAAGTTCTTGTGTTGATTTGCTCAACGCACTTGGCATTTCTGTCTTTTGTTGCTTTTGTGCTTGTTGTGGCAATGTATGATGTTTCTATTGTGTTCAAGTTGTTCTATCTGTTGGCTGCATTGCATATTTAAATTGGGACTACGGATGTATTCCGGGAGCTTCCCCCCTACAATGCATATTTAAATTGGGACTACAGACGTATTCTGGGAGCTTTCCCCCTGTACTGCAAATTTAAATTGGGACTACTAACGTATTCCGGGAGCTTTCCCCCTATACTGCATATTTACTTTGGGACTACGGACGTATTCCGGGAGATCCACCAGCACTGCATATTTATTTTGGGACTACGGACATATTCCGGGAGATCCCCTTGTACTGCATGACAAATTCTAAGTTACGGACGGAGTTCCGATAGATTTATCTTGAAGAGATTATGATCGAAAGATATATATTGAAAAGTACAGCTGAAAAACATTTATCTTGAAGAAAACTATGTCTAAAAGACTTTTATTTCAAAGGTATATTTGAAAAGCATTTGTCTTGCAGAAAATGATATTTGAAAGACATTTATTGGGGAAGTATATTTGAAAAACATTTATTTTGAAGGAACTATGTTTGAAGATTTCTCTTTCTAAAATATTTCAAAGAAATTTTCTATTTGAAATGATTATATTCAAAACTTTCAATATAAACTCACGGGTGAAGGTTTACACTCAAAGTATTTTCTAAAAACACTTGGGGTTATTGGCTAAGGCCTGATGTGGGAACTATTGCAGTGCTGAATTATTACTTGTTCTTACCGTATTGTGGTTTTCAATTTTCGGGTTGTGTTCCTGTCCATTCTCCTGTGTATTATTATGATGTTTCGTTGTATTTTACTGTATTTTCCTTCCGCTTGAACTTGTTATGTGTTAATTACATTGTGTAGTCATTAGATAGACGTCATATTCTGTTATTCCCATATTTATGTCTGTTTGATTTATTAGACCAGTGGGTGTCCTGACTAGTACCCGTCACTACTTCACTGAGGTTAGTTTTGATACTTATTGGGCACAGTTGTGGTGTGCTCATTCTACACTTCTGCACATTTTTGTGCAGACTCCAGGTTTTGCATAGACGGTCGATCGATAGCTAGAAGCGCAGTTGCCTTTGTGGAGACTTAAGGCAAAACTGCTCCAGCGTTCGCGGTTTCGGAGTCACCATTTTATCTTTCTGTTGCACTGTTGTACTTAATTCTAAACAGTGATATTTTTAGGAAATGTTAATGTAATCGCTTTAAAGCTTATGACTTGTACTTACCGGGTTTTGGGAAAAGTGTAAAGTGTTGAGATTTATTTCAAAAAGCACTTGATCGATTCTTGTACTATAATTTGATGTCTGTTAAATATAGTCTTACCTAGTCCTTAAGACTAGGTGCCGTCACGATACCCAACGGAGGGAAAATTGGGTCGTGACAAGGCTTCACACAACTCAGTCCAGGTAGAAGAGTTATGTGGACCGAAAGGTTTGTGATATGGATTTCATGGAGCACGAGAAGTTTCTCCTTAGAGTTTCTCCTATGAAGGGCATGATGAGATTTGGGAAGAATGGCAAGTTGAGCCCGATGATTATTTGTCCTTTTGTGGTGTTGGAGAGAGTGGGTGCGATTTCGTATAGACTTACTTTGCCTCCTAGTATTTCAGAAGATCATATGGTATTCCATGTTTATATGCTTGAAGTATCATGGAGATAAGTCTCATGTTTTGGACTTTAGCATAGTGCAGTTGGATGAGAATCTGACTTATAAGGAGGAGCCGGTGGCGGTTTTTGGATAGGGAGGTTCGGAAGCTTAAGTTTCAAGATATTGCATTGTTGAAGGTGTAGTGGAGAGGTCAACCAGCCGTGGGGCTACATGGGAGACCGAGCATGACATGCAGAGTAAATATCCATATCTTTTGGCACTTTAGGTATGGCTCTAAACTTGTTCGAGGCCGGATAATTTTTTTAAGAGGGGGATAATGCAATGATTCAGCTAGTCATTTTGTGTATTTTAACCCTATTTCCCCATTTGATGCTTAGCTCGTGTTTAATTATTGTTTTGTGACTTTAAGGTATGGTTGGTTTGGTTCTAGGATGGTTTTGAAGTAAATTAGAACACTTAGTTCCATTTTTGGAAGCTTAAGTTATCAGAATTGACCAAGGTTTGACTTTGTGTGAACGACCTTAGATTTTGTATTTTGATGATTCCAATAGGTTCATATGATCAATTTTGACCTAGGCGTATGTCCGGATTTTTATTTTGGAGGTTCCTAGGATGATTTGGTTTGTTTTCGCTGAAATTTGACAATATGAAAGTTTAGAAATTATAGAAGTTTGACCATGATTTAACTTTGAGGCTATCGGGTTTGGATTATTGTTCCAGGACTTGGAATAGATCCGTTTTGTCATTTAGAACTTGTGTGCAAAGTTTGGCTTCAATCTGAGTTTGGCATGAATCAGACGCTTAGTCGTGAATATTTGAAGTTATTGAACTTTAAGGGTTGCATGATGTGTTTTGGTCCTTGATTGTTAGTTGTGGATGTTATTTTGATATTTTGAGCTTAGGGGGGAGGTTGTATGAGATTTATATGCTTGTACGGATGTTTGGTGTGGGATAATACTGGGTATGTTGTTGTTGTTATGGATGTTTGGTGTGGGGCCCGGGGGCTTGAGTGAGTTTCAGATAAGTTTTGGATTGAGTTTGAGAAATTTCAATTTTTCTGGTGTTGCGGACCTCGCATTTGCAATGATTGGTTCGCAGTTGCGACATCCACATTTACCGAGGGGAATCGTATTTTCAATGCTTGGTTGCATTTGGGAGCTCTCTGCATTTAAAATGTAGCTTAGGGGCCATGTTTTCATTTGCGAGCCCTACTCTGCAATTTGCGAGTCATATTTAATATCATTAAGGCGACTTCGACTATATGGGTTCGCAAATATGACTCACAAATTGCGGAGTAGGTCTCGCAAATGAAAACATGTCGATTTTAATATCATTAATGCATCTATGTAACTATAGATATACTTACTATTTTAAAATCATTAAGGCCACTTCGAAAATACACCACCTAGGTTTTATAATTATTTAAAAAAATTATTTCTCAATTTTTATTAGTTAGATTATTCTATTCAAAATTAGTATTTTAATTTAGTAGACAAAGTATTTTATAAATAATTAATTATAATTTCTAACCTATTTGATAATTATAATTTCTACTATATTTTATTGAAAATATTTAAGTTTGTTTAAATTAATTTTAAAGGGGTTAAAAGACAAAAAGGCTAAAATTGCAAGTTCGTAAATAAACATTAGATGACCATCTTTTAAATTCATTTGGCCCAAAAGACAAGTCCAATCCGAAAATAACACCCAGCCCAAAGAACCTCTATGCCATTGTGGCGATCCGCGTCCCTCTCCCTGAACCAATGAGATTGTGCCACATCACCGGCCTCCCGCATTCACAAAACAAACACAGCTGATCTGAGCCATTTATTTCCTAGATCACGATCTATAATTTAACTCTTCTTTCCTCTTTAATTTTCAAAACACTCGGAGGTTTTAATCTTGACCGTTGGATCACAAATATCCGACGGCCACCAAATTTTCCACAAAAATCATTTTAATCCCTAAATATCAAGATCGTTGATCTAAATCCAGATCCTATCTCCTATCTTTAACCTAAAGACCATCCTCCAACACCCCAAAACTCTAAAATCATTTCCTCGTGCACAACCGCCTCTCTTTCCCCTTCCCATCCCTTTTTTCTCAACCACACAAGACAAATTAATCACCGAACCTTGCACAAATTTGTGCAAGGTCACGAATTCATTAGAGATTCATCTTCTTTGCCTTCCTTAGCCGTGATTCCCACTGAATTTTTCCTTTCTCATCATCGGGGACATAACCCCCAAATCCAAACCCTAGCCCTCAAAGATGAAACCTCAAATCGCGAGTGATATTTCAAATTCATGGCATGCATGGCCATTCGTTTTGCTCATGTATCTCAGACCTCGTCACTCTATCCATTTTCACTATTCAATTTCAAAGCCCTAATCTAAAAGTTAGACCAAAAGGGTAAAATTTCAACTCACCAGATTTCTTCCTTCGTCTCTTCAAATCAAAGTATGCATGGGACGCTAGTAGGATTTAATGTTGGTATTCGATACCTAGAGATCAAATGTAATGACCTCTAGGTATTTGGGTTCTGACCAGCGGTCTCTCATGCCTCAACGGTCAGCCTCTCACCTCTCTCCTCTCAGGTAAAATCCCTAATGATTTCCCCTATGTTCCCATGATTTTACCCCTAACGATTTTCACTCTCCACAAACTGAATTTGAACTTTGCTGAAACCCTAAGCCATTAATGGCAGTATAAATAAGGCTAATGTTCTCATTTAAAACACAACAAGATAGACCTAACAAGCCAACAAGAAAAAAAACTAATACGAGTATCAACTATCGAGATTTCAAAGCTTACGGCTCTCTCTCTCTGCCTCTCTCTCTCTCTGATTAATTTCCATTTCTTTTGTTTTTTGAGTTCCTTTACTACTCAAAAGTTTGAAACTTTGGTTTCTCATATGGATAAGTTAAAATCCTGTTTGGTTTTCTGCTCAAGAGGAGATTAGTACACCTCCATCCTCTCTCTCTCAATTGCTTCATTTGAAAATCATGAACGTGCTATTATTTCCTAATTAATTGTCTAGTTTATACTGTTTATTTAGTCTGTAATGTTTTTTGGTTCATCATGACTTGTTGATGATCTATGATAAGATGTTGTATTTATCGAGCGTTAATTAAGTAGTTGTGTGACTTTAATGACCTCAACTTCTGCATTGAACATACTATATGTTTAAGTTTCCTAACTTGCCTTGATGATTTCTCACATTTGCATAGACTTCAGACTTTACTCTAATACCCGTTGTAATCTTCATGCTCAATATGTTGTGTTTTGTTCGGTTATAATCCTCATGTTCTTCATGCTGTATTCTTCCGAATTCTGTTAATCCGTGTTTAGGTCCTACTATAGTCTTCATGTTAAACATGTTGTACCTTTCTAAGTTCTTGCTATACTATACTTAGGTTTTTCTGTTCATCATGCGCTATTCTTTGAGTTCTGTGATGCTATATTTAAGGTTGATGTTGTAGTCTCCATGCTTATTATGCCATGTTCTTTTGATTTCTGATATTCTAAATTTGGGATGTTGTTAGATGACTCTAGTTAGGGCATATATGAAGTTATATAGGTTAATCCCTGCATTACTTGGTTAGGGATTATGAAATCTGAATATCAAAAGTGCTTTCCTTTATTCATATAAATGCTTGTCATTCTTTACCTGTCCTTTGAGTCCTTTCTATAATTGCTTTACATCCATGTCTAACTGTTAGTTGCAATGAGTCATACTAGGATGAATTTTCTGGTGAATATCAGTGGTATTTACTATGATCAACCTATCTCTTGTGAGTCAGATTATAGTTATTGCTTGTTGTGATTGAATATTGATTGTTTTTGTAATTTGAATATAGCTCCACCATGTTTAGTTATTCAACATATGTCTGTACAGTTGACTTAAGTCTGCTCAAGTATGATGTTTTCCCCTATCCTTAACCCCTTATGATTTTGATAACCTGATTCTACAATGTTTGGGATTCATCATATCTTGTGGTGTCATAATCTTGATTAAAATCTCTGTATGTGTGGGATTTTGGTATGAATCTTTGTTTATCCCTCAGGACTTCATATTTTGACCATTGTCTTGAAGCTATGCTTAGTCCTTCCCTTCCTCTTTCTTTCTGGATTGAATCAGGTATAGGAGAACTCTTTTGTTATTACTTAACTGAGTACAGTAACTTGCCCATATCATTTTTTAAACCTTTACCAATGGATGTAAGTGGTGTTATCCATTCATGTGTATACTCACATCTAATGTTGAACTAACGTGTGATCAATCCATTAGGACAATGGCAGCTGCTGTTACAACTCTAAGACTTTATGCCTAATCTATCTATTCGTCATATGATTCCAGTTGTTTGGTTCTTTAGCAACAGTAGTATAAATATTTTCCTTCCTCTATATGTGCTTAGAACTTGAATTTTAAACCCGTTCAATACGTGTTTCACTCACTTAATACTGAATCATAGTCATACTGCCTCTATGTGTTTTCTTGAGTTATTCTGTTAAGAAGGAGTATGATTTTGTGGTAGGAAATGCCATAGTGGTTGATCTGCATTGAAAAGGCCTCATTAGCATTCAAACCTATATGGAAGATTAAGTCGTTAGTGGTTAAATGTATTTGGGAGTAGAGTTTAATTTTAGGTTGGGCTGCTCTCCCCGGCACAAGCATTGAATTGGGCCTTGAGACCCTTGGGAACTTTCAAGTGTCAGAGGATTCAATGAGGGCATAGGCACCTTTAATTCAATGACACCTATTACCCTATTTGGGTTTGGTGTTTAATGACAAGGAAAGGTGTTCAATGTGGATCATTTACTAGGCATAACCTCATGTTAGTATGACTTTCCTTAGTATTTAAATATAACAATGATCATTACTTTTTATTATTTGCTTATAAATTTCATGTTAATATGCATATAGTACTGTTATTCTAATGATTCTCCCTTTTCTTTTTGAACATGTACACTGATTTGGGCCTGCAGAGTTCTTTAAGAACTCAGGCCCAAGTTCAACCTTGCTATGTCTCAAGAGGGTCTAGAGTTAGCAGTCGGCCGTATTGCTTGTCCCTGTTACTATTGGGCCTGCCTTTTGAGGCCCAAACCTCCCAGAGTCACTTCTTTCCCTTTGCTTCTTTATTTATTGTTTTCATTATTCTCCAATTGCACTATGTTGTTATTCTTTGCTATATTTTCTGTTGCTTTATCTCATATGTATGTGACAATTATATATTGGATTGGATGCTTTGTTTTATCTTTTAGCTTACATAAAATAACTTAAGCAAGACTTAAATAATCTAGGATTAAAAGAGGCATTAATTAGCAATATTCTATAACCACTAATCGCGAGCTTGTTATCAATTCATTATGCCTTGCTAACAGTTTTCCTTAAAGATATTTGATGCCCAAAGGTAGCAGTCCCTCTTTCAAAAAGGAAAATCAAAACTGTCGCAATTTTAACCTTTCTAAAAGGATCATTTTATAACACTTTCATCACATTAGAATAATATATGCTTTAGGAAACAAAAGCATTAACTTAGCCTCTTTGGACATTTTCATGACAAACATTCCATCTTTCAAAGTTCTTTTCAAGTGTGTGTATATATATACACACACACATAAACACTACTTTGTAAAAATTCTTCTTTAAAATCCACTCTCGTTAAACCATACTTTTCCTTTATCGATATTATGTCCTAATATATGGTAAGCTACACTCTTTTGAGACATAGTACAAACAATTAGTCTAAATCTAGTCTAAGTTCTATGGAGCTACCTCAGATAGATTTTAAGGGGTGCCTAACACCTTCCCCTTAGAAGAACAAGAACCCTTTCCCACAATCTCACCGATTAGCAGACCACTAAAGAATATAACCATTAGTAATTAAATAGGCACCCTAGTTTACCTTTAAATATTAGGTGGCGACTCTCTTTCATCAACAATAGAGAAACCACAAGTTTAATCTTGTTTTGGCTAGTGCAAAATAGGGTGCAAAAACATGGCGAATTTACTAGGGAATTCACATCTAGGTTCTGAGCTTAGCAGACTTAGACTGAATTTGGCACTTAGATTTGTTAGTACGTTGTTTTATTTGTAGCTAAATTTGAAATTACATGCTTACTTTCTTTACTTTCTCTTTATGCTTATTATCATGCTTATAATCATGCTACGCCCTTATCTGTTACTGCTTTACATATACTGTCATCACATTTATTCCTATCGAGTCTTGGCCGTACACTATATTACACAATGTCACACAAGGGTTGTCTTATTGCTCCTTGCTGCGGCGTGCAACCCACTCCCACCTGTCCATCCTTATTACACCTCCCTATATATATATATATGTCACCCTTAATTCTTTTGTTTCGGCGTGCAACCCGATCCCACCTGTCCACCCTTATCACTCCTTGTTGCGGCGTGCAACCCCCTCCCACCAGACATATCATATCAGTTTATTTACAAACTTTCACAATTTAGGCCAAGCCTTTCACAACATTTTTGTACCAATAATTGTAAACAGAAGCTGTAAAACTCATAAACTTCATCAATTATCATTTCACAACGAAGCCAACTGGAACATATATAAGTCGTAACACTGTCATCCAGCTCAATTCTCATGTATCATAACAAAACCAAGAGAACAACCAATACTCCCAAAATACTTGAAATACTACTTAACAATAAGTTAACGAATCCAAATAGACATATAAACATCAATGATCATGAAACAATTAAGCCAGGAAGCAAATAATTGGAAATGGGGAAAGGGATCATGTTAAGTAGATAATTTGGTGGTGAATAGATACTCATCACCTCACCTATACACCACACACATGCAATTTCACATAGCAATTTAATTAGGGATTCCTATTCCCTCAAGTCAAGGTTAAACCAAACACTTAACCTCAAATTCGCAGGCCACTCACTGCTCAAATATCGCTTTTCCTTTAGAATTCACCTCCAACACACTCGAATCTAATCATAATTAGCTTAATATCACTAATTTATTCTAAAGGAAGAAACTTTACTGAAACTTTATGATTTTCCTAAGTTTTCTAAAAAAAAGTTAAAATCCGACCCCGGGTCCGCTTGGTCCAAACTCGGGGTTCGGACCAAATTACGTTTACCCATTCACCCCCAAGTCCAAATATTCAATTAGTTTTGAAATCCGACCCTAATTCGAGGTCAAAATTTGATTTTTACAAAATTCTCTAATTCTACCCAAAACCTCAATTTCTACCATGAAAAATCTAATTTTTTGTTGAAAAGTGATGAAAAACATTGGTTAATTGAAATAGAAGAGTTTAGAATTGTTTAGCAACACTTTGGGGATGAATTTGTGTGAAGCAAATCGCCCCTAGGTCTTTATAGTTCGAACAATATGAAGAAAAGGGTTCTTCCCGTTTTTAAAATTTATTTTATATGACTGGGCAGGACTTCATCGCGTTCGCAATGGGCTTGCCACGTTCGCATAGTGTTCTGGCCCAATGGCCTTCGCGTTCGCATTGAAGGGCTCGCGTTCGCGGAGCTTTAGCTCCACATGTCATCGCGTTCGCGGTCCCACGGCCGCGTTCGCATAGAGAAAGACAAGCCCCCTCCCCTAGGCCAAGTAACACATCGCGTTCGCGTAGGGGAGGGTGCGTTGCCAAGGGTATTACCCCCCAGTGCATCGCGTTCGCATCCATCTCCTCGCGTTCGCAAATAAGTATTTCTCCCTCAACACAGTTACTCTACGCGTTCGCGGATGAAGCTACGAGAAATGACTGTGCACTAGAACAACAAACAAGCAGTAAATTATAAGTTCCAAAACATCCCGTAGCCTACCCAAAACTCACCCGAGCCCTCGGAGCTCCGAACCAAACATGCACGCAAGTCTAACAATATCATACAGACTTGCTCGTGCGATAAAATCATGAAAATAACATCTAAAACTATGAATTTAACCTTAAAACTCATCATTTTTCTCAAGAACACTTAAAGTTCACTATTTCTCAACTGGACGTCCGAATAACGTCAAATCAACTCCGATCCTCACCAAATTTCACAGATAGTACTTAAATACTATAACAAATCTATACCAGGATTCGGAACCAAAATACGGGTCCGATACCAATGGTTTCAAACATTAATTCATTTCTTTATTTCATTAAAATTTTAGTAGAATAATTTTCTTTAAAAATTGATTTCTAAGGCTTGGGACCTCGGAATTCAGTTCCGGGCATACGCCAAGTCCCATATTTTACTGCGGACCTCCCGGGATCGTCGAAACATAGATCCGGGTCCGTTTACTCAAAATGTTGACCCAAGTCAACTAAAATCAAACTTTAACTCTAAAAATTATTATTTCTTATATTTTTGCATAAAAGCTTTCCGGTTTCACGCTCGGACCGCGCACGCAAATCGAGATAATTAAAATTAGTCTTTTTATGGCTAATATGCCTAGAATGGAGTCTTAATTCATAAAATGACCCCTTGGGTCATCACATGCAACTCACACCTCTCCTTGTGACAGAGTCACTTTTACCACTCACCCAAATCATCACATACCGCCGCTCATGAGTGATATTTTCCTCCTGCATATGCAATTTCTGAACCTACCTTTACAACGCCTTTCACGGTCAAGGTGCCTTATGAGATTGACTAATACTCCTTTCCAAACCACTACCCACCAAAATTGACCCACTTATGCACCACGCCATCATCCCGATTTTGAAGAGAGGAGTACCAGAAATTGTATCCCGATTGCTGAGCCTCTATCCCAATTGTTCGTGAGATTGAGAAGAGAAAGATTGATATATCTAGTGGAAGGAAGGGTTCCCGAGTATCCCTTCAAGTATTTTGATGCAACCAAAAGGTGCGTGTACTATTCCAACGTGCCTGGGCATGATACTGAAGATTGTTTTAAGCTGAAAAATGAGATTGAAACACTAATCAAGAGCGAAGCTATTAAGTGCACTCCGGCACCACCCAATGTGAATCTCAATCTACTTCCAAATCACCGAAATCAGGGGGTAAACATGATCACATTTGACGAAGAATATGATCAAAAGGGAACAATTGTCATAATAGGAAATGCAGAGGTTGTAAGGATCCCACCTGAAAGGGCTTCAATGATTACCGTACAAGTGAGACGTACAGTGACAGTTCAAACTTATCAGCGACAACCTGGCGTTGCTACATGGGATGAGAGAGTTGGGAATACAATACTTCCCCACGGACGTTCCAATAGAAGGGGAAGGCCAAGATGACAAACTCTGTCGTAGCCTATGATATGACTAGTCTAGGAGATGCTACACTCCTGAAGATGCAAATCGAGGGCACTTGGGAAGAGAGTAGATTCAAATAAGGAACATAACAAACCTAGAAGTCATCGAATTCTGGAAGAGAATGTCGACCAAAGAATACTTCGTGGAGGAGCAGCTGAAGAAAACTCCAGCGCAAATATCAATCATAGACTTGCTGATGAGCTCCGAGAATCATAAGGATGCCCTGTTTGAAAGTACTAACTGGGGTAAGTATACCAAGAAAAACCAACAGTTAGATGCTGTCCGCGACAATTGGGAAAATGGTCGAAGAAAATATGATCACTTTTAGAAAAGACGAACTTTTTGTTGAAGGTGTAAGTCACAACAAGGCCCTTCATATCGCTGTCAAATGCAGGGACAAAGTGGTGTGTCGATTGTTGGTCGATGAAGGGTCAGGAGTCCATATTTGTTTGCTCTCTATCATGCAGAAGTTGGAAATCCATTTGAGGGAAGTCAAGGAAAGTCACGTGAGAGTAAGGGCTTTTGATGGTTCGTAGAAGGATGTTATCGGAGAAATTTATTTAGCTTTGCAGATCGGGCTGGTTGAATTTCCCATATTGTTTCAAGTAATGGATATTTCTTCTTCATACAACTTGCTGCTAGGAAGGCCCTTGATACACATGGCAGGGGCCGTCCTATCCACTCCGCACCAGTGCATGAAATATGAGTAGGGATGTCAGGAGATCGTGGTCCATGGAGAATGAGGCCAATCAGCTTACTTGGAACATGTCGTCCCATTTATTGAAGAACTAGACGGAGTTACTTTCCATGAAGTGGAATCATGCAGACCACCAAAATAGAAGAGACTAAATAAAACTTGGGAATGCAGTCGCCATATAAATCCAAGATGGCTATGAGGGAGATGATGAAATATGGATATAGACCAGGAAAAGGGTTGGGAGCTAGGTCGGACGGTATCACAAAGCCAATTGAACCTAATGAGCAGAAAGGAAGAGCCAGCATAGGATATGAGCTCTGGTGGGGAAATACCGGTACCTACAGGAAAAAGGTTTTTGTGTTAGAGCATGTTTCAAGTTAGGGACAGAGTTCCGTACCAGAAGATGATATCATCGATGAAATGGGAAAATTGTTCGTGAATATGATTGAAGAATGTTATGAATGAGTTAACATCAAGACACCGACCATCAGGGATGGTGAACCAGGGGAAGAGCTGCGGAATTTGACCTCCAGTCCATCTTTGGTTCGCCAGGAGACTTGGTAGTGTGGAATTGTAAAAGTTTTCTTTTAAAAAGTGCACGGTCAATCGAGGCATGCACCGTGTCCGTACCCTTTTGTCATTTGCCTCTTTGAACGCTTATGCGT
This sequence comes from Nicotiana undulata, assembly GCA_005239495.1. Taxonomy (NCBI): domain Eukaryota; kingdom Viridiplantae; phylum Streptophyta; class Magnoliopsida; order Solanales; family Solanaceae; genus Nicotiana; species Nicotiana undulata. Next base: position 38,163 of record ML298995.1, read on the forward strand.
TCCTCATTGATGAAATAAAAATATTCTTTTTGTTTAAATGTTGCAACTTTATTTACCATTCCATACATACTTAGTTTTTATTTTTAGTAATCAAAATTATAAAAACCCACGTTCCCCGATTGTGACATGTAATGAAACCGTCGAGCACAATGACCTAGATTACGAGGAGTATGATGAGAGCATGATGACTAAAAATCTCCCACAGGAGATAGAACACTTGGAGAGTCAGAAAACGCCCAACCTTGAAGAAATGGAAGTGGTAAACCTTGGAAGTGAAGACGTGAAAGAAACTAGAAAATCAGCATCCATCTAAAAGCCGAGCAGAAGGAAAAACCGGTTTAGCTCCTCTGACAATACGTCAATGTGTTTGCATGGTCATATGATGACATTCCATGATTAAGTACTGATATTTTCTCACATCGACTGCCCACCGATCCTACCATAACGTCGGTCAAACAACAACATTGAAAATTCAAACCTGATTTAAGTTTGAGGATAAATGAGGAAGCGACCAAGAAAATAAAGGCAAATGTTGTAAGGGTCACCAATTATCCCAGCTGGTAGGAAAATATCGTCCTAGTACCCAAGAAAGATGGGAAGATTAGTATATGAATGGTTTATCAATATCTTAACAAAGCTAGTCCAAAACACGACCTGCCTTTACCAAATACCCACATCCTCATCGACAATTCGCGAAGCATGAACTGCAGTCGTTTGTGGCTTGTTTCGCTAGGTACCACCGAATCTTGGTGCACGAGGAAGTTGGCAAAAAAGACAGATTTCACCATACCTTGGGGAGTTTACTGTTATAGAGTCATCTCGTTCGATTTCAAGAACGTCGATTCCACCTATAGAGTCATATATGGATGATGTCATTATGAAGTCTCGAAAGATTTCAGAACATTTGAATGACTCGAGGAAATTTTTCGAGTGCCTGCGGAGGTACAATTCGAAATTAAATCTGGTAAAGTGCGTGTTCAGAGTCCTTGCTGGAAAACTGTTGGGCTTCATTGTAAGTAGGAAAAGGATAGAACTGGACCTATCAAAATTAAGTCCATTCAGGAATTTCCACCACCCAAGAGTAAGAAAGATGTGATGAGTTTTTTGAGTAGACTAAATTACATAAGTCGTTTCATAGCCTATTCCATGGTAATCTGTGAACCCATTTTCAAGTTATTGAAAAAAGATGTTGTCACAAAATGGATAGAAGAGTGCCAGAAAGCCTTCGACATAATTAAGGAATATTTATCAAATCTACCAGTGCTGGTCCCTTTGAGCCTAGGAAGCCATCATTACTATATCTGTCAGTCTTGGATAACGCCTTTGGCTGTGTGTTGGGGGAAACATGACGAAACTGGGAGGAAGGAGCAAGCCATCTACTACTTAAGTATGAAGTTCACACTATGCGAGGACAGATACACTTTAATAGAATGCACTAGCTGTGCTCGGACTTGGATCGCCCATACATTAAGGCATTACATGTCATCATACACTATGCATCTGATATCCCGACTCAACCCACTCAAGTACATCTTCCAGAAGCCTATGCCTATCGAAAAGCTAGCTAAATGGAAAATTCTCCTAAGTGAATTTGACATTGTGTACATAACTCAGAAGGTTGTCAAGGGGCAAGCCTTAGCCAACCACTTGGGAGAGAATCTGGTAGACAGGGATTACGAGCCACTCACTACGTATTCTCCCGACGAAGAGCTATTATTTGCTAGAGAAGATATTGCAGAGTCATACCCTTGGTGGAGAATGTTTTTTGATGGAGCAGTTAACTTTAAAGGAGTCAAAATTGGGGCAAGCCTAATTTCAAAATCTGGACAGTACTATCTAGCATCGGGAAAGATAAGATTCCCTTGTACTAATAATATGGCTGAAAACAAGGAGTGCATCCTTGGGATAAGAATGGCAGTCAACTTGAGCGTCAAATAACTTTTGGTCATAGGGGATTCCGATCTACTAATACACAAAGTCCAAGGGGAATGGTCCCCCAAAAATGTCAAGATCCTTCCATACCTGCAATGAGTGAAAGAGTTATGCAAGAACTTCACAAAGATTTAGTTCAAGAACGCCCCTAGGATTCAGAACAAGTTTGCGGACGCCCTTGAAACTTTATCATCCATGATTCAGGATTCAAACAAGAACTACGTCAATCTTATCAAGGTAGAGATCAAGGATTAACATGCATATTGCTTCCATGTAAAAGAAGAGCAAAATGGTAAACTATGGTATCACGACATCAAGAGATTACTTGCAACAAGAGAGTACCCAAAAAATGATAATAATAGTCAAAAGTGAGCCCTCAGAAGATTGGAGAATCTCTTTTTCCTAAACGGGGAAGTCCCATATTGGAGGATCCCAAACTTGGGTTTGTTGAGATGTGTAGATGCAGTCGAGGCAACCTTGTTATTGGAAGAAATACATGCAGGAACATGTGGACCTCACATGAACGGGTTCACATTGGACAAGAAGATCTTGAGAGTTGGATAAGTTTGGATGACTATTAAAATCGATAGCATCCACTATATAAAGAAGTGTCACTAGTGCCAGGTTCACGGGGATCTCATCCGGGTTCCACCGAATGCGTTGAATGTGATGGGTTCACCCTGGCCGTTAGCCACTTGGGGCATGTACGTGATTCGACCCATAGAGCTTTCTTTGTCAAATGGGCATCGCTTCATCTTGGTATCTATCGACTACTTTGTTGAAGCATCTACATACAAGTCCTTCACAAAGAAGGTAGTAGCGGATTTTGTCCAAAACAACATCTTATGTAGATTTGGAATACCAGAGTCAATAATCATTGACAACGTTGCTAACCTCAATAGCGACCTCATAAGAGAAATCTGCGAGAAGTTCTGAATCTTCCTCCGCAACTCCACAACCAACAAACCAAAAATGAATGGGGAAGTCGAGACTGCCAATAACATAAAGATAATTCTACGAAAGATCGTGGACAACCACATGCAATGGCACGAGAAACTATCTATCGCCCTACTGAGTTATTGGACCACTATGAGAACATCCACTGGGGCAACGTCGTACATGTTAGTATACGACACGGAAGATTTTATACCCACAGAGGTCAAGATACCTTCTTTAAGGGTAATTCAAAAGGCCAAGTTGGATGATGCATAGTGGATATGGGTAAGACAGGAGCGACTCATGCTCATCGACGAGAAGAGAATGGATGCAACATGCCATGGTAAGCTATATTAGAACATGATAGCCAGTGCATTTAACAAAAGGGTGATGCCTCGTTAGTTCACACTGGGGAAGTTGGTCCTAAAGAAAATCTTTCCCCATTAAGAGGAAGCCAAAGGAAAGTTCGCACCAAACTGGCAAGGTTCTTATGTGGTTCACCAAGTATTATCAGATGGAGCTATAATCTTGGAAGAAATGTATGGAAGAATCAACACAAAGCCTATCAACTCAGACGCAATCAAGAGAAACTTTGTCTGAAGACAAATAGAGTTAGGCTTTTGCTGTAATAGAACTACGTTCAACCTGGCTTCCCACAGAGGGATACGTAGGAAAACCAAGTAGGGTTCGATTTCTCTCCCTCATTTCTTTTGTAATAGAAAAACCAAATATCACTTCTTTTGTTGCTCTGGAACTACGCTGAATTGATTTCTTCAAGAAGTAATACGTAGGCAATCCTCATCTGATTAAGTCGTCTTGTAATTGAACTATGTTCTGGCATGATTCCATTTAGATACATAGGCAGTCTAAATCACACTCGGCCTATTTAAATTTAATCACATAATTTTTGCATTTATTATAATTGAACTATGTCTTATCCTGATTCCATTTGGATACGTAGGGTGCCTGAGTAAAGCTTGGTCATATTCATCATATTTTATTATATTCCACGAACTACGTTCAGACCTGATTCCATTTTGGATATGTAGGCAATATGAAAAGGGTTCAGTCATAACCTTAGGAAAAAACCTTTGTAGTGCACTAGTTTGAATTAGGACGCAGTCGCAACTACAAGCAGCATCACTGTCAAGCGTCACAAAGGATCGACATCAACAGGACATAGTGTAACGACCCAGCCTGTCGTTCTGGGAGTTATAGCCCCGTTTCCCCCATCTATGCTTATTTATGTGTTGTTCAGCTGTGTTGAGTTGTATCGAGTTGGTAGGTTTGGGTTCAGAATAGTTTTGGAGTGAAATGAACATTTAGTCTCTAAGTTAGAAAGCTAAGTTCGAAAAGTCAACTGGAAGTTGACTTATGAGTAAACAAACTCGGATTTGGATTTTTATGATTCAGTTAGCTTAATTGGGTGATTTTAGACTTAGGAGTGTGTCCGGAATGTAATTTGGAGGTCTGTGGTAGAATTAGGCTTGAATTGGTAAACGTTAGAAATTTGGCGATTTTGGTCGGTAGTGGAAAATAAGGTATCGGGGTCGGAATGGATATCCGGAAGTTGGAGTAGGTTTGTAGTGTCATTTGTGACGTGTGTGCAGAACTTGAGGTCATTCGGACGTAGTTTGATAGTTTTCGGCGTTGTTGGCGAGTTTTAGAAGTTTAGAAGTTCTTAGGCTTGAATTTAAGGTTGATTTGGTGTTTTGGTGTTGTTTTGGGTGTTTTGGAGGTTCAACTAAGTTCGGGTAGTGATATATGACTTGTTGGAATTATTGGTTGAGGTCCCCAGGGCCTCGGGTGAGTTTCGAGTAGGTTTGGGTTGGGTTGCGCTCGTTTTTCTTATATTTCAACATCGTTTATTCAAGCATAAATGATATCAAATTGAACAAATGAGCTCCGATTTCTTTTTTGATTGAAGCATTAGATCCGTATCGTAATTACGGACCCGTAGCAAAAAGAATCGTCGAATTTGAACATCGTACGATGATTTTTTATGGTCATTTTACTAAGAATTAGGGTGCAAGATTTATCAAATTAAATACGAAATTGCCACTGATGACGTATTTAAAAATCTGCACGATTAGCAAATATTATAACCAATATATCTCATTCATTATAAGGTCAAATTAAGTGATTCAAAAGCCTAACTTGACTAGAATTTCACAAGGAATCCAATGGAGGCATAAAAAGAGAGTTTAGAGAATGTTTGGCATGAGAAACGAAGCAGAATAATTGGTAAAAAAATATATAAAATAAGGGTTTGTTCATTCGGTCATATTTTGAGTTGGGGAGCTCGAATTTGGGCAATTTTGGAGGCGATTTTCACCATAGGGATTCAACTAAGTGCTCTCTACTCGTTTTTTGGTTATATTTTATGAATCCATATTTGTTTTTGGGATTGATTGATGATTTCAAAGTGAAATTGAGGGAGTTAGGGCTTGAGTTTTAGAGAATTTTAGGTAGGGCTTTGAGGAACCAAACGGAGTCCGATTTTGATAAATTTTATATGGCTAAACTCGGGAGATAACGAGGGTTTCAATTCTGTCATTGTTTTTTTTACTGAATTCAAGATGTGGGCCCGGGGGCCGGGTTTTGGCCGATTTTGGGTTTTTGGCACATTTTGTAGTTTTTATTGTGAAATTCGATTCTTTAGCACATGTTGATGGTATTAATCTAATTATGGTTAGATTCAGAGCTTTTGGAGACTGAGTCCAGAGATGAGGGCATCCCGTAGTAGGATTTTACGTTGTTAAGGTAAGTAACAGTTTTAACTTTGGCTTTGAGTGTATAAACCCTGAGAATTTGATATCGTGTGACTATTTGGAGGTGATACCCACGCTAGCTGATGGACGTGTGGGTTTACATTGCGAGGAATTGAGACTTAATTCGTCCAGTGAAGCTTGAGTCCTAATGGCCATTATCTGTGTTTATGTATTTACTTGTTGTTGAACTTGTCTGCCTTCATGTTAGAGATCATGCTTAGGCTTTATTCAAGCTCACATCATTTGTACTCAGTCATAGAAATTATTGTACATCTTTACCTCAGTCTCTATTATTTGCTAATGTGTTGTGATACTTGATGTGGGCTGTGTCCTCTTATTTGTTGATGATGGTAAGGCTAGTGAGGTACATGATTGAGTGAGACCGATGGCCAGGGTGTGAGGATATTAATGCCATAGCGCGTGAGTTGTCAGCGTAGCATGTGAGTTGACTGTGCGGGTCCAAGTATTGATACCATAGTGCGTGAGTTGTCTACGTAGCACGTGAGTTGACTGTGCAGATCCAGGTATTGATATGACGGGCTGGTTGTGAGGATATTAATACCATAGCATGTGAGTTGTCCGCATAGCACGTGAGTTGACCGTGCAGGTCCAAGTATTGACACCATAGCGCGTGAGTTGTCCGCGTAGCACGTGAGTTGACCGTGCGGATCTAGGTATTGATATGATGGGACATGAGTTGTCCGTGCTTAGTGATTGGGCTTTGGGAGCCCCTCCGGAGTCTGTACACACCCAGTGAGCGTAGAGTGTTGAGTGTATTGAGTGTTAAGTGTTGAGTGCGAGTGCGAGTGCTGAGTAATGAAGTGATATTGTTGTTAGGTTGCATTTACTTTTGCTGTTGCTGCATTTATCTGTTAAATTTCTTTGTGGCATTTACTGAGTTATGGAATTACCTGTTTATTTTTAAATTGTAAAAATAAATAATTGGACTACTTTACTTAGCTCGTCACTACTACTCAGTTCCTTAGTTATTTTTGTTACTACTGAGTCGGTTGTAGTGATATTTTATCCAGCACTTTATGTGCAAATCCACGTGAGTTAGAGCGCGGCGATCGTTGAGTTCAGGCTGGCTATCTGTGGAGATTGCAAGGTAGTTGCTAGCGTTTGCAGGATCTTGTTACTCCTTTTGTCATCTCTTCTTTTGGACAGTTAGACACTTTATATATCTTAGTTCATAGTTTTAGATGCTCGTGACTCAGTGATGCCCCGATGTTTGGGGCTCGTTTTCGTATTTTATATTATTTATATTTAAAGTTGGTTTAGTTTATTAGGAATTAAATTGTTGCAAATGTTTTATTAAATTCTTAAAATCAATCAATAGTAAGATTTCGGTAAGTAGGCTTTCCTTGTAACACGATACGCGCCATCACGACCATGTTTGGATTTTGGGTCGTGACAAGTTGGTATCAGTGCCTAGGTTACATAGGTCTCATGAGTCATGAGCAGGTTTAGTAGAGTCTTGCGGATAGCTACAGAGACGTCTGCAATTATCTTCGAGAGGCTGTAGAACCTTTAGGAAAACTTCACCTTCTTGAATTCTTATCGTGCAATATTGATTCAGCTTGAAGTGTAATTCTTTGAATTCATTCCACGCATTCGTATGCGCATATGAGCGCTCGACAACAATTGTGCATCAACGAATTGTGATTCTCTGGATGAGGTGCGAGATGTGATTTCTGTGTGTTGATGTTGGGCCAGTCTGGAAGACTTGAGGCCGGGTTTTGACTGTTATTGTGTGAGCGCGTGGACTGTACCTATATGTCTGGTAGAGTCCCTATTAGTGGAAATGGTGGTGGTATGGATACGTGATGAGTATGATGTGACCGCGAGATGAGTTCATATGATTTGAATGTTACGAGAAGGTATTGCTGAAGGTTTCACCTAATTGAGACTCCAAGTATGTTTTTAGACTCATTCGAGGACGAACATTTGTCTAAGAGGGGGAGGATGTAACCACCTGGCATGTCGTTCTGAGAGTTATAGCCCCATTTCCCCCATCTATGCTTATTTAGGTGTTGTTCAACTATGTTGAGTTGTATCGAGTTGGTAGGTTTGGGTTCAGAATAGTTTTGGAGTGAAATGAACACTTAGTCTCTTAGTTAGAGAGCTAAGTTACAAAAGTCAACCGGAAGTTGACTTATGAGTAAACGAATTTAGATTTGGATTTTTATGATTCAATTAGCTTCGTTGGGTGATTTTAGACTTAGGATTGTGTCCGGAATGTAATTTGGAGGTCTGTGGTAGAATTAGGCTTGAATTTGCAAAAGTTAGAAATTTGGCGATTTTGGTCGGCAGTGGAAAATTAGGTATCGGGGTCGGAATGGAATTCCGGAAGTTGGAGTAGGTTCGTAGTGTCATTTGTAACGTGTGTTCACAGTTTGAGGTCATTCGGACATGGTTTGGTAGGTTTCGGTATCGTTGGCGAGTTTTGGAAGCTTAGAAGTTCTTAGGCTTGAAGTCGAGGTTGATTTGGTGTTGTTTTGGGTGTTCTGGAGGTTTGGCTAAGTTCGGGTAGTCATATATGACTTGTTGGAATTATTGGTTGAGGTCCCGAGGGCCTCGGGTGAGTTTCGAATTTGTTTGGGTTGTCTGCGCTCATTTGTTTATGTTTCGACGCCATTTCTTAAAGCATAAATGATATCATATTGAACAAATGATCTCCGATTTCTTTTTTGATTGAAGAATTAGATCCGTATCATAATTACGGACCCGTAGAAAAAAGAATCATCAAATTTGAACATTGTGTGAGGATTTTATGGTTTTTACTAAGAATTAGGGTGCAAGATTTTTCAGATTAATTAAGAAATTGCCACTGACGGCATATTTAAAAATCTGCACGATTTGCAAATACTGAAACCAACATATCTCATTCATTATAAGGTCAAATTAAGTGATTCAAAATCCTAACTTGACTATAATTTCACAGGGAATCCATTGGAGGCATAAAAAGCGAGTTTAGGAATCGTTTGGCATGAGAAACGAGGCAAAATAGCTAGCAGAATAATATATAAAATAAGGGTTTGTTCATTCGGTTATAATTTGAGTTGGGGAGCTCGTATTTGGGCGATGTTGATGCGATTTTAACCATAAGAATTGGGATAAGGGGTCTCTACTCGTTTTCGGTTATATTTCATGAATCCATCTTCGTTTTTGGGATTTGATTGATGATTTCAAAGTGAAATGGAGGGAGTTAGGTCTTGAGTTTTGGAGAGTTTTAGGCAGGGATTTGAGCGCAGTCCGATTTTGATAAATTTTATATGGTTAGACTCGGGAGATAACGAGGGTTTCGATTCTGTCATTGTTTTTTACTGAATTCAAGATATGGGCCCGGGGGCCGGGTTTTGGCCGATTTCGGATTTTTGGCATATTTTGTAGCTTTTATTGTGAAATTCGATTCTTTAGCACATGTTGATGGTATTAATCTTATTATGGTTAGATTCAGAGCTTTTGGAGACCCAGTCTAGAGACGAGGTGTTAAGGTAAGTAACAATTTTAACTCTAGCTTTGAGGGTATAAACCCGGAGAATTTGATATCGTGTGACTGTTTGGAGGTGATACCCACGCTAGGTGACGGGCGTATGGGTGTACAACGCGAGGGATTGAGACTTGGTCCATCCCGTGAGGCTAGAGGCCTAATGGACATTATCTTTGTTTATGTATTTACTTGTTGTTGAACTTGTCTACCTTCATGTTAGAGATCATGCTTAGGCTTTATTCATGCTCACATTATTTGTACTCAGTCATAGAAATTATTGTACATGTTTACCTCAGTCACTATTATTTGATAATATGTTGAGATACTTGATGTGGGTTGTGTCCCCTTATTTGTTGATGATGGTGAGGCTAGTGATGTACATGATTGAGTGAGACCGATGGCCTGGTTGTGAGGATATTAATACCATAGCGCGTGAGTTGTCAGCCTAGCACTTGAGTTGACCATGCAGGTCAAGGTATTGATACCATAGCGCGTGAGTTGTCCGTGTAGCACGTGAGTTGACCGTGCGAATCCAGGTATTTATATGATGGCCTGGCTGTGAGGATATTAATACCATATCCCGTGAGTTGTCTGCGTAGCACGTGAGAACCGTGCGCGTCCAGGTATTGACACCATAGCGCGTGAGTTGTCCGCTTAGCACGTGAGTTGACCGTGCGGATCCAGGTATTGATATGATGGCACGTGAGTTGTCTGTGCTTATCGCTTGGGATTTTGGAGCCCCTCTAGAGTCTGTACACCCCAAGTGAGCGTAGAGTGTTGAGTGTATTGAATGTTGAGTGTTGAGTGCTGAGTGCGAGTGCTGAGTGATAGAGTGACATTGTTGTGAGGTTGCTTTTACTTTTGTTGTTGCTGCATTTATCTATTAAATTTCTTTGTGGCATTTACCGAGTTATGGAATTTACCTTTTTATTTCTGTTTATTTTTAAATTATGAAAATAAATAATTGGACTGCTTTACTTAGCTCGTCACCACTACTCAGTTCCTTAGTTATTTCTGTTACTATTGAGCCGGTTGTACTCATACTACACCCTGCACTTTATGTGCAGATCCTGATGAGTTAGAGCGCGGAGATCGTTGAGTTCATGCCGGCTATCTGTGGAGATTGCAAGGTAGCTGCTAGCGTCCGCAGGACCTTGTTAATCCTTTTGTTATCTCTTATTTTGGACAGTTAGACACTTTATATATCTTAGTTCATAGTTTTAGACGCTCGTGACTTAGTGACACCCCGATGTTTAGGGCTCATTTTCGTATTTTATATTATTTATATTTAAAGTTGGTTTAGTTTATCAGGAATTAAATTATTGGAAATGTTTTATTAAATTCTTAAAATCAATCAATAGTAATATTTCGGGAAGTAGGCTTTCCTTGTAACACGATAGGCGCCATCACGACCATGTTTGGATTCTGGGTCGTGACACAGAGTTTTCAAGAAGAGACCCTCGTGTGTGGAGGACTTTTTGTAACATGTCATAATACGAAACGCCGTCACTTGTCTTAAAGCAAAGTTTTTGAAAATTGTTTTTCAAAAAAATATAGTAATATTTCCACCTAGAGAACTTCGTGGCATAACCATATCAAAGGCCGTGTCAAACTAGCACTGTGGTCGACACAAAGAAACTTCCCCGCTCCCACTAAGAATTTTTCTTTGAGTGCAGGATCAACAGGAAGCAAGGAAATATGAGGACAAAACTTGGGCAAATGAGAGTTCTGCCACTTTTCCAGGACTATCATCCTTTCTCCTTTACTTACATTTTATTGCAAAGCTCTCCCAGGAAGCGGAGACACACTTAACAAAACAAGCCCAATAAACAGAGACATTTTTTTAGTGAAAAGCAATCCTAACAAGCGGCGACACACTCTACAAGTAAACCTCCCATTAACAAGCGAAAACGCACTACAAGTCAAGCTCTCCCAACAAGCAGAGACACTTTTCAATGCTCCAACAACTGCGGAATGGTACACAACCAACTAACAGATCGAGTCAAGTTCAAGTATCCCATCATTCTGATCCCAAATAATGGCTCGCCGGCAGTGATGGCGTCCAAATCCACTAATAAAAAGTAAATAGACACGGTCGCATGCAATATAATTTACCCAACTATGAGTCGGGGTTGAATCCCACAAAGAACAATATGCAGACGGTTAAGCGTGTGAGAGAATTATTACTTATTATGCTAAGCCAAACACTTAGAAAGGTATTGAGAAAATATTTATATCTAAACTAACCTAGAGCGCGAGTAAAATAATCAATGGCTACAAGCATGGATACAAGGAAAATTACACTCAAGTAACGATCCAATGTATTTCACGATTTTACAAATATGAGCGAGTTTATGTTCATTAGCCTCGGGTAATAATTTCATATTAGCTTCTTACGAAGATTAACAAGACATCCTAATTGAATTATCCCTAAAATAATTAAGAGATTAAGCACACACGAATATGGCTACAAGTAGTTCAATCCTTTCTCTAGGTAGAATCTATAAAGTGAGGGTTAAATGTCAAGACCCAAAACCAACCCGGTCATGATAGCGCCTATCGTGGAACTAGGAAAGCCGACACACTTTCAAAAAAAATTGTTTTTCATAAAAACATTTAGATAAAAACCTTTTCCAACAGAAATTCTAAATAAAAGAGATAAATCCAAAATAAAAAAATACGAAAATAAAACCCCAACACCGGGTGTCACTATGTCATGAACCAATACTAATACAGTCTGAAATATGATACGACAACATCGTTTGGAAATAATCAAAATATGCTTTAGGGAAGGAGAATGACGGGCTATGATCGACATGGCACCTCACTATCTCCGACTGAGGATCTGCAACAGAATGGTCAACAACCGCTACTGTTGTTTAACCAAAGAATTAGATTCCCTGCCAAAGCTATTTTAAAAAGTACTCGGGCTTCTGATAACCACGAAAACTGACTAATAATAATGATTAAATTTGTAAGAAAGCAATAAGAATGTGTAAAAGTAAATGTATTTCAGTAGTGGTCCGAAAGTGTCCATACAAGTGATATTTTACTCCCTTTTATAGAGAATTTCTTAATATAACGCCTACTCTTCTTAATGATTGAGCATTAATGACTAATAATATCATTAATGTAACATTACAATAGGTAATCGTAACTGTTGCGTGAAGATTATGTAACGTTTTTGCTTATTGATTGAAGATATTTGAATCTGCCATTTATTCTACCTCGGTTCATTCTGACCGTGTCTCTTCAACTCCTCAATTAGATTGGGGCTCCTGCATCTAATTTGTCTCATGGGTATGCTGTTCCGTTCCTCTTTATCTCGTACCTCTTTTGTAAATTTATGACCAGTTGTCATGTTTCTATTGCTCCACATGGATCGCCTTGTCATAAAACATATTACGTGTGTGAAGCCTATTTTTTACCAATACAGATAGTCCCCCCACTTACCATTTATTTATCAATTAAATATTTGATAAGTGGATACTCATTTATGGTTGTAATATTTTGCCGCCGCTTCACTCGTACCATCGCATCCGTCTCTGAATGTATAGGTCGCTTGTCACTTCCATTTAATGCTCGTGCCACTTGGCATTATCGGATTAATTCTGCAATTATTCAACGCCTTTTAGGGCTTTTTGCGGCTGCATCAATCACGAAGTGACAATTTCAATTATGACTTTCACATCATTTTTTTCCCATTTTTTGACGGTCGCCTCTAAGTATAAATACCTCTTTTCTTTCCTTTTCTTTCACGACAAACTTCTAACTCTCTTTCACTGTTTATAAATTCTTCTTTCTTGTAAACATGTCTTCCTCAAGCCATCAACCCCAAAAAGTTATCATTGTAGACGAACTATCTCCTTCTTATGCTCCAATCCGGAGTAGGAGGGGTGGTAGACTAAGAAGTTTAAGTTCTACACCTTCCAGAGGTTCTTTGTCTTCTCATATTGCTCCTCCGCCATCTTCTAGGTCTAATATTTCTTCGTCTTCTTCGAGGGCTAGGGCTTCTAGATCTTCTTCGAAGAGTAGGGAACCTAACGAACCACTTCATGAACCAAGAGTCGATGAGATTGTCCCTGCCGAGTTTTCTTTTGTAAAGGACAGTGAGGCCATTAGTAAACAACTTTCTTACATGTCATCACATGATAGTGCTGACCTTTATCCTACCCAAATAACAGAGGGTTTAGTGTCACTCGTACGTAGAGACTGCTATTGGAAATCTGATTTTCCAGTTGTAGTTCCTAATGACAATCAGAGAATAACCTCTTGTAGAACTGGGTATTCTTTTGTATACACTTATCCCTTCACTTTAGGATTTAAGCCTCCCATAGACCCTGTTATCATAGAATTCTGTCGATTCTTCAATGTTTGTTTGGGACAAATCGATCCTCTTGTTTGGAGGGCAGTTGCATGCCTTAGGTATTTGGCCAACTTAGATTTAGTTCCTTTTAATTTCCATCATCTTATCCACCTTTATTCCCCGATGTTATTCCGCCAAGGAGTTTTTACTCTCGCGGCTAGGAGTAAAAGAGTTTTAGTTATACCTGATGATGACAAAGATAGAGGATGGTATGTTCGGTATGTTGTTGTCCCTACTGCAGGTGAGTACAATTTTTCTCACTTTCCTTCTTTATTTTTGATAAATTACCAGTACTGTGCTGTTTCTTTTTCTTTTGCAGCAACCATGGGAACCATCGAGAATGTCTCTGATTTTCGTGATTGGGTAGAAAAATTACTGTTGATCGTTCCTATGGAAGAACGTTCTTGGAAGTACCTCTCATCGAGGTTTGGTTGGAAGGTGAAAACCCATGGTAAGGTTTTTTTTATACTTCTTTTCTTTCTCTTTTCGAGCTTTTCTGATCCCTTTCATTTATTAGGGTTTCCTGCTCGTGGAATCTCTGCTGCTGATGTGTCCACTTCAAGAATATCTTTGGCTAAGGCCCAAGAAATCATTGTTAAAGGAAGGCATGTGGGTCCCAGACCTTGGAGGATGAGGAAGAACAGTATGATGGTTCTCTGATTCGGAGGTCGCGGAGAAGGAGGGTCGTATCTGACGATGAGTCTTTCCCCGTTGCTGATCCTCCCATGCCTTAATCAGAGCATTCCACTCCTGAAGATGCAACTCCCTCTCCTGCTAATGAATCAATTGAACAACTGTTCCACCAAGGCTTTGGTACATTTTCAGAGGAAGCACCTCTTGTTATTTTCCCTCCGTCTTCTCCTATGGAACTTTAGTTTACTGCTCCCGTTACTGTTTCTTTTCCCCAGCCTATTCCATTCGTGGCTCCTTCATCTACCCCTACTTCCGTGCCTTCTATCGTTGAAGTAGGATCTTCCAGTAGTGAGGTGATGAAGCAAATAATGATAGAGGTTACTGTAGGAGGCAACCTCTTAAAGAAGTCAGGCGAAACGGATGTATGGCTAAAGCCCCTGATAGGCCCTGTTGAGAAGTCTAAGCTTGAAAGTCACAGCTCCTTAACTTGGATGAATGAGATTGTTCACTCATCTCTGAAGGTAGACTCTATATCGTCCCTCCTTCTTTTCATATCCTTTTCCGTATATGACTTTTCCTTTTATGCATATCAATCTTATTGGCACAGAATTAAAGAAAAGAATCATTTATACGGAGCAATCGGCAAATAACTATCATACCAAAGCCGACAACTAAAAGGAGCAGTTCGAGAGTCTTCAGCTTGATATGGAGGCAGTAGAGGAGGAGAAATGTACCTTGGAGCAGCATATCAGAGTAATTGCAGCGAAACTGGCCATAGAGAAGACATCATCAAATCAGGCAGGTAAGGATAAAATCATCTTGGAGTCTTTCTTTGCAGAGCAGCTTTCCCATGCTACTGAAGAGATAAAAAGCTTGAAGGCTTTGTTGGATCAAAAGGAGACTTACGCTGGTGAACTTGTGCAATCACTTACTCAGACCCAAGAAGACCTCCGTGAACTTCAGACAAGATTCAATTTCTAGAAAGATCCCTTGCCTTTTTTCAGGCTTCTTATGATGTTGTCGTGGTTGAGAGAGATGAGCTAAGAGCCGATATGGAACAATGGGAGAAAGACTACGAGGCTCTTAAGGACAAGAACTGTTGATGTTAGTTGGGATTATTTGAATGCCCGACTTGACACATTGACGGAAATGGGCCAAGAGAATTTTGACTTAGAAGTTGAAATTACCAAAACCGAGGAGACGATTGAAAAGTCTCGGCAGAGTCAAAATTTCTCATCACCTGAAGTTGAGGTCCCAATAGGTATTGAAATCGTATCTGATGAAGCTGCTGCTCAAGCCTCGCCATCTCAAGCCGCTCTTACTGCTGCCGAAGATAATCCCCCAAGTGTCTAGTGAAAGAGTTTATTGAACCCTGTCTTTTTTTCTTTTTTCTTTGGAACAATTGGTGGTTACCCCCGGTCCCATTTGGGGGTAAAGTTTGGTTCTTGATTTGTTTGGCTCTTGATTTATAGGGGTAACCCCTTATAAACAAATCTGGCTTAAACTAAGTTAATACTTAGTTTTTTCCATAATATTAATATTAATATTAGCATGACTTATGATTTCTCAAGTTTTTGTTTTACTCTTAAGTGTTTGCATGCTTTTCGTTAGGGTTTTTGTTTTACCCCTTAGTTTTTAATTTGGCATTGAGAATAATTTGATATTTCGTGTCTTTTGAAATAAGCACAATTAATAAAAGAGGGCCCTTTTTTATCGACACTTCATGAAGAAGACGTCTCAACTTCATAATGGTGTAAACATACAAAAGAGAGATAGGAATTCACATGTTTTTTTCTGAAAATGTTTTAAAGAAAGTCCTTGTATTATTCGAACTTTCGTAACATTTTACATGTGTTTGAGTATCGTCTATAACTCTTTCATAACTATTTTATTTACAACAGATTTTGAATAAACACAAGGGTATGAATTTTTACCCGTAACTGTTTTCCTTTACAACAGATTTTGAATAAACACAAGGGTATGTATTTTTACCCGTAACTAACATTCTTCCTTTAACCTAAACATTCGTTCACATTCACGAACATGTTTTTTGTAGGTTTTTGAATCAGGCTATGTTTTTTTGTCTTTGGCTCTTTGATTTTTCTCATAACGCTTGACTTGTTGGAAAAAATGGATCTTCAGGCTTGAGCTTTGGGTTTTTGATAGTCTTCTTTGCTTTTTCTTTTCCTTCCACACTCTATAGTCCCCCAACTGTTTGATCTTTGAAGAATAAAATCTCGAGCACTTGACTATCGCTTTCTTATGGTCCTTTTCCTAAAAAGGAAAAACATACGTTACTCGAAGGTATATAGTTTAGATGATGACTGCTTAACCCCTTAAAAAGCCCATCAGAAATTTATAACCCTAGAGCGGGAATTCATTTACTTCCTCATGTCTATACAAGTCTAATATCATCATGTGGTTATGGGTTAGCTTTTTGCCTATCATCTAAAATGGTTAGTATAATTTTAACTGTACAAAAATGAAATCGAACGTAACGATAGCTAACTGTGGGTATTACTTTTCTTTAGAAGTTATATTTCTTCAAATGAACGGCATTCCAACTTGTTGGTAAAATTCTTCCATCAATGTTTTCTAGCTCATAAGCGCATTTCCCATCAATGCCACAGACTTTGTAGGGTCCTTCCCAATTTGGATTCAATTTTCCTGCACCGGCCTCCTTTGTTGATTGGAACATTTTTTAAGGACGAAGTCCCCAATTTTAAATATCTGAGGTGAGCTTTTCTGTTGTAATATCACATAATTTGTTTTTAAGCTTCCATGCGTATTAACACATCTTTTATCCTTTGCTCGAGCAAATCCTGATTTGTTTTCAACTCGTCGTTGTTTGTTTCTTCTGTTGCTGTTGTGAATCTCATGCTTGGTTCACCAATTTTCACTGGTATTAAAGCTTATGAACCATAAACAAGCGCTAATGGGGTTTCTCCTATGGCTGTTTTTGCAGTAGTTTTATAAGCCCATAATACTGCCGGTAGCTCTTCAGGCCAGTTTCCCTTAGCTTTTTCCAACCATTTCTTCAAATTGTTGACAATGATTTTGTTCGTTGACTCCGCTTTCCCATTAGCCCCGGGATGATATGGTGAAGAAGTGATTCGTTTGATTTGCCATCTTTGGAAGAATTCTGTGATTTGTGAGCCTATGAATTGTGGGCCATTGTCACATACGATTTCCTTTGGTACACATAAACGACATATGATGTTTCGCCATATGAAGCTTTTCACTTCTTTTTCTCGCACCTGTTTAAAAGCATCTGCCTCCACCCATTTTGAGAAATAATTTGTTAATACAAGTAAAACTTGTACCTTTCCTTTAGTTGGAGGAAGAGGTCCTACTATATCCATCCCCCATTTCATAAACGGCCATGGCGACATAACTGGGTGGAGCAATTCTGCTGGTCGATGCATATTGTTAGCATATCACTGGCATTTATCGCATTTAGCTACGAAATTCTCAGCGTCTTCTTCCATTTTTGGCCAATAATACCCTACTCTGATGCATGGTTTCCACAATGGCCTTCGCGTAGCTCTTTCATTATGTATTCAGTTTGATTGGGTCCAAGGCACCATGCTAGGGGACCTCCTAACATTTTGCGGTATAGGGTATCACGAACTAGGCAGTACCGTGCTGCTTTTCGACGAAGTGCTTGAGCTTCTTTTCTGTCTTCAGGTAGGAACCATTCTGCAAAAAAATTACAATTTCGTTTCTCCAATCCCACGTTAAATTGTTGAATGTTACCTTATTTTTGTCTTGGTCGATTGCTGAATGAAACAAGTGTATCACAATAGCATTTTCTTTATTCGTTACATCGGTAACTGCTACAAGATTAGCTAATGCATCCGCTTCTGCATTTTCCTCTTTGGGTATTTGCATTATCTTCCATGACTGGAATTGCCTTACCAGGTCTCGTGTCTTTTCCAGATATTGTTGCATTCGAGTCTCTCTAGAAGTATAAGTCCCCTGCATCTGGTTCACCACTAGTTGTGAGTCACTTTTGATCACGATCTGCTCGATTGAGAGTTCTCGTGCTAATTCAAGTCCTGCAATGACAACTTTGTACTCTGCTTCACTGTTAGTTATAGGATAACATTTAATAGCATGTCTTATCTTTTCACGCGTAGGTGGTATTAAAACATTCCCCAAGCCGGCTCCTTTTATATTAGAAGAGCCGTCAGTGAATAGGGTCCATATTCCTGGATTAGCCCCGGTGAAGGTTTGCAGTTCTTTTTCCACTTCAGGAATTATGCTGCTATTGAAATCAGCTACGAAATCAGCTAAAACCTGAGACTTTATTGCAGTCCTAGGCTGATAGACTATGTCAGCTTAGTTCTATTTCCCATTTAGCTAATCTTCCTAACAATTCTTGCTTATGTAAAATATTCCTCAGTGGATCTAAAGTTACGACAGTAATTGGGTGACACTGAAAGTACGGTCTTAGCTTTCTAGCTGCCATGATTAGAGCTAAGGCTAATTTTTCTAGATGAGGATATCTAGTTTCAGCATCTGATAAGGACTTACTTACATAGTAGATAGGAGATTGTTTACCTTTGTCCTCCCTTACCTAGACAACACTTACGACAATTTCTGCAACAGCAAGATAAACATATAACCTTTCCCCTTCCTTTGGTTTAGACAGCAACGGGGGATTCGATAGGTAGGCCTTCAAATCTTTAAGAGCTTGTTGGCATTCTTTAGTCCATTCGAATTGGTTCTGCTTCTTCAAGACTAAGAAGAATTTAAAACTCTTTTTTGAAGATCTGGAGATGAATCTTCCTAAAGCTACAATCCTGCATGTTAATCTTTGAACTTCTTTTTTGCTCGTGAGTATATCAGGTATTTCTTCAATAGCTTTAATTTGAGCAGGATTTACTTCAATACCTCTATTTGATACGAGAAAACCCAAAAATTTACCTGATTCGACGTCGAAGGCACATTTTATGGATTTAATTTCATGTTATACATGCAGAGGATCTCGAAAGTAATCGAGAGATGATGGAAATGATCTTCTGCTTGTGTTGATTTCACCAACATGTCATCAATGTACACCTCCATTGTTTTCCCCAGGTGTTCCTGGAACATCTTGGTCACTAGTCTTTTATACGTGGCTCCAGCATTTTTCAAGCCAAAAGGCATGACTTTGTAACAATAAGTCCCCCTGTTTGTAATAAAGGAGGTTTTTTCCTCATATGAGGGGCCCATTTTTATCTGATTGTAACCAGAATACGCATCTATAAAGCTTAATAATTCAAGACCTGCAGTGACATCAATCATTTGATCTATATGCGATAATGGAAATGAATATTTTGGGCATGCTTTATGCAGATATATATAATATACGCATACTCTTCATTTACCATTCGTTTTAGGTACCACAACAGTTTTATCTAACCAATTAGGATATTTTACCTCACGTATTGAACCAATTTTTAAGAGTTTCTGTACCTTTTCATCGATCACTTGATTCTTGAACGATCCCTGCTTTCTTTTCTGTTGCTTGACAGACACGAATGATGGGTCTTCATTTAGTTTTTGAGTCATCACTTCTGGGGGTATACATGTCATATCTGAATGGAACCAAGCAAAACAATCTGCGTTAGCTTTTAAGTATTCAACTAACTTACCTTTTCTGGTTTGGCTCAACCTTGCGCCTATATGGACTTTTTGCTCAGGTTCATGTTTGAACAGTGGAACAACTTCGAGCTCCTCAGTAGTTGTATTGATATTCTCATTTTCTTCGGGTTCTTGAATAACATCAGTTCTGGAATCCATGTCCGTGTGTCTTAATGCGATATCCGTGGTGATTTGGTTCGCCGTATCTTTATCGTTTCCTTCCGTGTCTATTTGAATTGTTTTCTCGTCCTTCGATTCTTTCGCTATTTCTTCTTTATTGGAATGTATCACTGAATTGATGTTTCTTGAGGTCTGCTGATCACCTCGAATTTGTTGGATTCCCCATTAAGAAGGGAATTTAATCACCTGATGTAGAGTATATGGTACTGCTTCCATATCATGGTTCCAAGGTCTCCCGATGATTACGTTATAAGCCATATCAATGTCAATGACTTGGAATTTTTTATCCTTGATAAAGCCTTCTGCATAGGTACTTAGCTCGATTTATCCTTTTGTTATGACAGTAGAGTTGTCGAACCCAGACAAGGAACGTGCTTTTGGAATTATACAGTTCCCCATCAACATCTCTTCCACAACCCTCAACAAAATGATGTTGACCGAGCTAGTGGATCAATTAACACTCTTTTCACGTTAGTGTCATGTATAAGTAAGGATATTACCAGTGCGTTGTTGTGTGGAAGTAATAATCCATCAGCATTTGCGTCGTCGAAGGATATATTATTAGCCTCCAAAGTTTCACGAGTTCGTTTTCCATGAGTTACTACGAACTTGTTCGTTCTTTTACAAGTTACGCCATTCACTTCCTCTCCTCCGTTTATCATGTTTACTGTTCTCTTTGGAGAACGTGGCTTTGGGGGTTCCTTCATGTTCTTCAAATATGCATGTTTATCATTTTCACTAAACAGTTTTGTTAGATAGCCTTGTTTTAATAAATGTTCTACCTCACCTTGCAATAACCTGCAATCTGACGTTCTATGCCCATGATCATTGTGAAATTCGCACCAGAAGTCTGGATTCTTTCTGTTTGGATGCGATCTCATTTCTTTGGGCCATCGAACTTTATCACCCATATTTCTTAATACAGTAATTAATTCAGAAGTACTTACATTGAAATTGTAATCTCCAATTCTTACATTACCTCTATTTCGCTTGTCTCGATCCTTTCCGGATCTTGATGATGATGAATTCAAATCTCTATTTGGCGGTGTGTGATCATACCGTGTGTTTGCAAATTTGGAACGAGTCTCCCGTCCTGAAGGTCCCATGTATGGATCGTACCTGTTCTTACCGGTTCTCCTTTCTGATTCAGAGCGTCTAGAATTGGTCCTGTCTTCTGCTTTTGATTGTGCAATGGTATCTTCTTCTATTCGTAACTTGGTGTTGTACCTGTTATAGACATCGTTCCATGTCATGGATGCGAACTCTCTCAAACTTTCTTTGAGTCTTCTCGTTGCTTCCGAGCTTTTATCATTCAAATTACTTGCAAATGCCATTGCAACATTCTTTCACGTTGGAATTTGTCTAAGAATTCACGTAGCAACTCCGTGTCTCCTTGTTTTATTTTGAATATGTCTTCCATTCGTTTTTCTACATTTCGTGCACCGAAATGTGCTTTTATGAACGAATCCGCAAGCTCAGCAAAAGAATCAATAGAATTTTCGGGTAAGAGATAATACCATATTAACGCTCCTTTGGTGAGGGTTTCTCCAAACTTCTTGACCAACACAGATTCAATTTCTTGCTTATTCAAGTCATTGCCTTTTACTCCTGTGGTGAAAGCAGTAACATGATCACGTGGATCGGTTGTCCTATCGTATTTTGGTATGTCAGGCATTTTGAATTTCTTGGGAATAGGCAATGGTGTTGCACTTGGCTTCCAAGGTTGTTGAGAATATCTATCAATGTCAATACCCTTGATGACAGTTGGTACACCAAGAATTTGTTCGATACGATCGTTTTGTTCCTTCACCTATTTCTGCAAGGTTAGTAGTAAAAATTGTACATCTGAATTATTAGACATACCTGGTCTTCCTTGAAGAGACTCATTTGGAGTTCCTCTACTTCCTGAATTTGCTAGTCCGGATTGTGGGTTTTCCACAGTTGCGGTGTTGTTTGGAGAAGTCGTAGGTGATATAGTTGGTAGCCCCCTCATGAAAGCTTGAAGAGCTTCATTCACATATTCTCCAACCATTTGCTTCACAGGGTCTTGTTCCCCTGTTTGCTCATTCCCAGTTTAATCATTATTTTGAGTTGTAAATATCCCTGGGGATTGGTCCCTTGAACCTCGTGGGGATCCCTGAGGTGATGGGGTTGGAGTTCCAATTGCCTGTTGGTTGTTATCGTTGGCGTTTGACATGATTCGCGAAAGGTAGTTTGAGAAAAAACAAAGATTATATGTTTTCCGGTAACGGAACCAATTTGTTTAAAAAAAGAATTAGATTCTCTACAAAGCTATTTTAAGAAGTACTCGGGCTTTTGATAACCACGGAAATTGAATAATAATAATGATTAAATTTGTAAGAAAGCAATAAGAATGCGTAAAAGTAAATATATTTCAGTAGTGGTCCAAAAGTGTCCATACAAGTGATATTTTACTCCCTTTTATAGGGAATTTCTTAATATAACGCCTACTCTTCTTAATGATTGAGCATTAATGACTAATAATATCATTAATGTAACGTTACAATAGGTAATCGTAATTGTTGCGTGAAGATTATGTAACGTTTGGCTCATTGATTGAAGATCTTTGAATCTGCCCTTTATTCTGCCTTGGTTCATTCTGACCGTGTCTCTTTAACTCCTCAATTAGATTGGGGCTCCCGCATATAATTTGTCTTGTGGGTATGCTGTTTCGTTCCTATTTGTCTCGTACCTCTTTGTACATTTATGACCAGTTTTCATGTTTCTATTTCTCCACATGGATCGCCTTGTCATCATAAATATTACACGTGTGAAGCCTATTTTTTACCAATACAACTGTGGCCCGAGATACCTGGATCTGCACACAAGTTGCAGGGGGTAACGTGAGTACACCAACTCATTAAGTAACAAGCCCAAACTATGGGCTGAGAGGTAGTGACGGACCAAACCTCAACAATTAACAAATTAAACTTTATAGTAAAGTAGACATGCTTTTTCGTTCAAATATGAAGCTCAGGAAATAAAGAAAACGCAATTTGGAACAATGCAAGGTAAAAATCTCAGCATATCTCTAAGTACCAATGTACATATGTAAGAAATGAACCATGCACTCCCACTCTCAAATTCTCAACCACTTGGTACCGCATATGGCCACCCGGCCCAGGGAAATCCATCCCGGAACATACTCGATGCTAACTATGTAGTCACTCGGTATCGAGGAAAAAGGATAATCCAACCCTGCGAAGAAATCCATCTCCAGGTATCAACACTTCGGACAAATCCATGTCTAGAGAAATCCATCCCTCAATAGTACTTTGGACAAATCCATGCCCAGGGAAATCCATCCATCAATAATATCATCTGCGCTCACTAGGGGTGTGTTACAGACTTCGTAGGGGCTCCTACGGCCCAAGGCTATCATAATCATCAACATAACCGCTGCGGCGTACAACCCGATCCCATAAATGTCACTCATAACTAGGATCTTGACCTCACTCAGTCATCACTCTCAAGTGTGAAACACACAGACTCACAATGCCATGAATTTAGTCCGAAATTATAAATATGATGTGCCAAAAAGTAATATTTGAGACTGAGACATGATATGATATGCATGATTAAGACTAAGTACAGAATATCAATGAAGCTAATAAGATGATAGAAAGAAACGACCACTCGGATCTCAACAGTATCGGCGTAAAGCCCTAACAGGATATCTAGCATGATTTGCAGCACATTTACTTAATCACATGATAGAAACACATATATCAACAAGAAAGAATCACTAAGCGGTGCCATGGAATGAGACAGGCCACAACTTACAGTGCACGCCCGCACGCCCGTCACTTGGCATATGCGTCACCTCAATACTAATCACATAACACGTAGCTCGGGGTTTTGAATCCTCAGAACCAAGTTTGGAAACGTTACTTACCTCAATCGAGCAAAAGTCCTATTCCGCGACGACGTTGCCCCTCGACTCGGCCTCCAAACGTCCCGAATCTAACCAAAAGCAATACAATGCAATCAATATAAGCCAAGGAAACAATTCCACATAAAAAATATCAATTTCACCCAAAATCCCGAAATTCACCCAAACCCGGCCCCCGAGCCCACGTCTCCGAATCTGACAAAAATCACAAAACTAGAAACCTCTTTCACTCACGAGTCCAACCATACAAAATTTACCAAAATCCGACCTCGTTTGACCCCTCAATTCCTCATATCATACTCTCCAAATTCCAAGCCCTAATTTCCTCAATTTCATCCCTAAATGCTACAAATTGGCATGCTTAAACAACAAAAATTCATCATAATTACGAGTATTAAGTTTAAATAACTTACCTCAATGCAATCCCCCTTGATTCCCTCTTCAAAACCCTCAAAAATCCCCAAAAATCGAATAGAGTTTGTGATGAAATGCCCAAAATTCGCGAAGTCCACAATTTATACTTTTTGCCCAGCATTTCTGCACCTGCGGTCCTTCAGTCACATTCGGAAGCCGCACATTCAGAAACCCCATCGCAGGTGCGGGTTTCACTTATGCCTCGAGACTCTGCATCAGCGACCGCATCCTCGCACCTGCGATCCTGCAGGTGCGCTCCAAGGCTCGCACCTATGTACCCAGCTCCAGCCTTCCAAAACCCATCTTATGTGGTCCATCTCCACATCCACGATCATTGCACCTGCGGTTCCCACTCCGCAGGTGCGGAAACAACAACACCAACTGCTTACTTCAAATTCCAAACTTCCCGTTAACCATCTGCAACCATCCCGAGGCCCTCGGGACCTCAACCAATAACACCAATAGGTTACATAGCCATATATGAACTTAGTTGAACCCTCAAAACACTCAAAAAAACATCACAACATCAAATCAACCTCGAATTCAAGCCTTAGGATTTCTAAACTTCCAAAATTCACCAACGATGTCGAAACCTACCAAACCATGTCCGAATGACCTAAAATTTTGCACACACGTCAAAAATGAATCTACGAACCTACTCCAACTTTCGAAATTCCATTCCGACCCCGATATCAAATTTTCCACTGCCGACCAGAAATTGCCAACTTTCCAATTTCGTCAATTCAAGCCTAATTCTACCACGGACCTCCAAATTACATTCCGAACATACTCCTAAGTCCAAAATCACCGAATAGAGCTATCCAAACCATAAAAACCTCAATCTGAGACCGTTCACTCATAAGTCAACTTCTGGTTGACTTTTCTAATTTAACTTCCTAATTAAGAGACTAAGTGTCTCATTCCATTCCATAATCACTCCAAAACCGAACCAACCAACCCGATACAACATAATAAAGTTGAACAACACATAAAGAAGCAGAAATGGGGGACACAGGGCTGTAACTCTCGGAACGACCGGCAGGGTCGTTACATCCTCCCCCTCTTAAACAAACATTCATCCTCGAACGAGTCTAGAAACATACCTGGAGCCTAAAATAGGTGTGGATATCTGCTCCGCATCTCCCGCTCGGTCTCCCAATTAGCCTCCTCCATAGGCTACCCTCTCCATTGTACCTTAACTGAAGCTATATTCTTTGAGCTCAACCGTCGAGCCTGCCAATGTAAAATAGCCACTGGCTCCACATCATAGGTCATATCACCCTCCAACTGAACCATGTTGAAGTCCAAAACATGGGATGGGTCGCCAACATACTTTGGAAGCATTGAAACATGACATACGGGGTGCACACTCGACATGCTGGGTAGCAAATCCAGCTCATAGGCCACCTCCCCAATCCTCCGAAGTACCTCAAACGGACCAATGAAACGGGGGATCAAATTGCCCCTCTTTCCAAACCTCATAACACCCTTCATCAGTGATACCTTTAGCAAAACCTTCTCCCCAACCATGAAAGATACGTCACGGACCTTCCTATCCGCATAATGCTTCTGCCTAGACTACGCCGTGCGAAGCCGCTCTTGAATCAACTTCGCCTTATCTAAAGCATCCTGCACCAAATTTGTACCCAAGAGTCTAGCCTCACCCGACTCAAACCAACCAACCGGAGTTCTACACCTCCTCCCATATAAAGCCTCGTATGGATCCATCTGAATACTCGATTGGTAACTATTATTATATGCAAACTTCGCGAGTGGTAGAAATTGGTCCCGTGAACCCCCAAAACTAATGACACAAGCGCGCAACATGTCCTCTAATATTTGAATAGTGCGCTCGAACTGCCCGTCCGTCTGAGTGTGAAAAGTTGTGCTCAACTCAACCTGAGTACCCAACTCCCGCTGCATGGCCCTCCAAAACTACGATGTGAACTGAGTACCTCTATCAGAAATGATGGACCCCGGGACACCATACAAACGAACAATCTCTCGAATATAAATCTTAGCTCACCGCTCTGAAGTGTAAGTAGTACCAACATGAATGAAGTGCGCGGACTTGGTCAGCCGATCCACAATAACCTAAATAACATCGAACGTTCTCGAAGTCCCTGGGAGACCAACTACAAAGTCCATGGTGATCCGCTTCAACTTCCACTCTGGAATATCTAGTATCTAAAGCAAGCCACCCGGTCTCTGATGCTCATACTTAACCTGCTGACAGTTGAGACACCGAGCAAAAAATCTAACGATATCCTCCTTCATCCTCCTCCACCAATAATGCTGCCTCAAATCCTGGTACATCTTCGCGGCACCCGGATGGATGGAATACCGCGAGCTGTGGGTCTCCTCAAGAATCAAATCCCGAAGCCCATCTACATTAGGTGCGCATATCTGGCACTGCATCCTCATCACACCATCATCACCAAATAGTAACATCCCTAGCATCACCTTGCCGTACCCTATCCTGAAGAACGAGCAAATGTGGGTCATCATACTGGCGCTCCCTGATACGGTCATAAAGAGAGGACCTGGAGACTACGCAAGCCAATACCCGACTAGGCTCCGATATATCCAATCTCACAAGCTGGTCTGCTAATTCCTGAACATCCAATGCTAACGGTCTCTCTGCTGCTGGAAGATAGGCTAAACTCTCCAAACTATCTGCCGGTTGACTCAAGGCATCGGCCACCACATTGGACTTCCCCGGATGGTATAAAATAGTGATATCATAGTCCTTGAGAAGCTCTAACCATCTCCGCTGACGCAAATTAAGATCTTTCTGCTTAAACAGATGATGCAGACTCCAGTGATTAGTATAAATCTCACAATGAACCCCATACAAGTAATGACACCAAATCTTCAAGGCGTGGACAATGGCTGCTAACTCAAGATCATGCACCGGATAATTCTTCTCATGGGTCTTCAACTGGCGCGAGGCATAGGCAATCACCCCACCCTCCTGCATCAAAACGCAACCAATACCTATCCTCGAGGCATCATAATACACGATATAATAACCTGAAGCTGATGGCAGAACTAACACTGGAGTTGTGGTTAAGGCAGTCTTGAGCTTCTGAAAGATCGCCTCACACTCGTCCGACCACCTGAATGGAGCACCCTTCTAGGTCAATTTGGTCAAGGGCAAAGCAATAGAAGAAAATCCCTCCACAAAGCGGCGGTAATATCCTACCAAACCAAGGAAGCTCCTAATCTCCGTAGCTGAGGACAGCCTGGGCCAACTCTGCACGCCTCTATCTTCTTCGAATCCACCTGAATACCCTTACTGGACACCACGTTCCCCAAGAATGCTACCAAGCCAAGCCAAAACTCACACTTGGAGAATTTAGCATAAAGCTTCTTCTCCCTCAACCTCTGAAACACAACCCTCAAATGTTGAGCATGCTCTTGCTTGCTACGAGAGTACACCTGAATGTCATCAATGAACACAATAACGAAGGAGTCCAAATATGGATGGAATACACTATTCATCAAATGCATGAACGCTGTTGGGGAATTGGTCAGCCCAAAGGACATCACCAAAAACTCATAATGACCATAACGGGCCCTGAAAGCCGTCTTAGGAATTTCTGAATCCCGAATCTTCACCTGATGAGACCCGGACCTTAAATCAATCTAGAGAATACCCTCGCTCCCTGAAGCTGGTCAAATAAATCATCAATACGAGGCAAAGGATACTTGTTCTTGACTATGAACTTGTTAAACTGCTTGTAATCAATACACATTCTCATGGAACCATCCTTCTTCTTCACAAATAAAATCGGTGCACCCCAAGGTGACACACTAGGTCGAATAAACCCTTTATCTAGGAGTTCCTGAAGCTGCTATTTCAATTCCTTCAACTCCGCCGGTGCCATACGATACAGTGTAATAGAAATAGGCTGAGTACCTGCCACCAAATCAATATTGAAGTCAATATCCTTGTCAAGCGGCATGCCCGGAAGGTCTACAGGGAACACATCCGGAAAATCACGGACCATTGGAAAAAAATCAATAGTAAGAGTCTCTACACTGACATCCCTCACAAAAGCAAAATAAGGTAGACAACTTTTCTCAACCATACGATGAGTCTTCAGGTATGAAATCACCCTACGAGGCACATAATCTATGGAACCACTCCACTCAACCCGCGGAAATCCTGGCATCGCTAATCACGGTCTTAGCGTGACAATCTAGGACAACATGACATGGACATAGCCAATCCATACCCAGCATCACATCGAAGTCAACCATACTGAGCAATAACAAATCCACTCGAGTCTCCTTACCCTCAATAGACACCACACATGACATATACACACGGTCCATAACAATAGTATCGCCCATAGGAGTAGACACATGAACATATATAACTAAGGACTCATGGGGCATATCTAAAAAATGAGCAAAATATGATATAACATATAAATATGTGGAACCAGGGTCATATAAGACTGAGGCATCTCGGTGACAGATTGGAACAATACATGTAATCATGACATCTGAAGCCATAGCATCTGGTCTGGTTGGGAATGCATAAAAATGGGTCTGACCACCACCAGATCGACCTCCCCTTCTAGGGAAACCTCTAGTTGCCTGACCCCCACTCCTAGATGGCTGGGCGGGTGATGAAGTGACTGGTGCTGAAGCCGAAGGTTGACTCCTCTGGTGGGATAAACTTCTCGTAAGGCGGGGACAAAATCTCTTAATGTGACCCAAATCTCCGCACTCAAAACAACATGTACCGTCCACTTGCAATGGGGACTGAAGGGAGCCCCGAGCACCGGAATACCCACTAGAAGAACAAGGCATAAATGAACTCTGAACTGATGGTGCACAAAATAAACTCTAGGATGGGAGGGCATTGAATGATGAGTGACCCTGGTTGAGAATGTGAGAACCATGTCCCGATAATGCACCACAGTGAACTGGGCGAGCTGACTGAGGAGGCCTGAATGGACGGCCTCTATCGTGCTGAAACTGACCTCCAGAAGGAATACCACCAAAACTACCAGATCCCCAAGGCCTCTTGGCCTCCCTCTCAACTCGCTCATGGCGACGAACTGACTCAGTCTCTCGAGCAATGTCAACCACCTCCTCAAAGGTAGCACCTGACACCCTCTCTTTGGTCATAATAATTCGAAGTTGATATGAGAGGCCATCCATGAACCTCCTGATCCTCTCCCTATCCGTAGGAACCAACCAAAAACCATGACGGGCTAGCTTTGAAAACCTCATCTCATACTGCGACACAGTCATATCATCATGACGCAACTACTCAAACTGCCCACGCAGCTCCTCCCTACGAGACTGTGGCACATACTTCTCTAGGAAGAGAACGGAGAACTACTGCCAGGTAAAGGGCGCTGCACCAATAGGCCTACGTACCTCGTAAGTCTTCCACCTAGTAAAGGCATATCTTAAGAACTGGAAGATAGTAAACAAGACCCCACTGGTCTCCAAAATACCCGTTGTACGGAGAATCCTCTAGCACTTATCCAAGAAACCCTGGGCATCCTCGACCTCTGCACTGCTGAAAGTCAGAAGCTGAAGTCTACCAAACCTCTCCAATCTACGCTACTCGTCATCAGGCATGACTGGAACCACATAATCCTGAGCAGGTGCAACTGGCTGGGCTGGAGGTTCCCCCAGTTTCTGAAGTCCATGAGCGAGTGGCAGGAGTCTGAGTGCCTCCCCCGGCCTGAGAAGTAGCTGCTGAAGTAGAAGCAACGACCGCCTGAGCAAGACTGGTGCACATAGTAAAAATCTGAGCCAAGGTCTCCCGAAGACCTGGAATAACAATAGGCACATTTAGTGCTTAAGCCAGTTCCGCTGGAGAATTTGCGGCTGGAACCTGGTCTAGGTACTGCCCCGGCTGCTGCGCGGGCTACACCCCTACCCCTACCACGGCCTCAACCTCTCGCGGGCCTAGCTGGTGGCTGGTCGTCCTGTCCAGTAGCGCGCGTCCTCTGGTGATACCTAATTTTTCTTTAAATGGTTTTTAAAATGCATATATATCTTTAAAACTATGCATTAGCATCAATTGGCATTTTCTTTTTCATAATTCCCACGTTTTAAATTAAGTTTCCCTAGAATTTTATTTATATAAATAATTACAAAATTGCATCATAAATGATTTTAAATCATTTCTTGATTTAATATAACCATTTATGATCCTATTAAGTCCAATTCATTTCATAAATGGCCAGATTGACACTTTTTGGTTACGATTTCAATAACTTTGCAATTGTAGCCCATGCATACATTATTACATTATTTCTTACCAGGAATTGGTCCATCGTATTTTTAAAATACTAAATAATTAATTTAAAACATTTCTATCCATAAATTTCATGGCGCCGTCACCGGCTTACACTACCACTCTATGGTGTTTTTTTGTCGTCTCAGGCCTTTACCGGCCTCCTACTTGCTATGGTACATCTGTTTCCTAGATCCTTGAGGAGATTTCAAGGGACCTATGTGGTCTGGTTCGCACCTTTTGATTTCTTTGCCTGCTTCAGGCTGTTTGCTCGACCTTGAGTAAGAAAACCTTTTTTATTTTGCTATGAATCCATGATTTTCTAGGTCTATTTTCTCGTCTCTATTATGATTTCTAAAAACCCTAATTTATTATCTCCGATCTTCTCAGGTCTGTATAGATCTAAGATGAATCGAACAACTATCACATGTTTTTCCTTGAAATTTTTCGGTTTCATCTGATTGTTTGATTTTTCTTAAACTAGGGTTCATGACGAGTCATCTTCTCAAAGGGCTTTCTGATTTTTAAATGTTTAATCGATTATCCTTGGTGTTCTTGACTGATTTATGTAAGGGTTGCTTAGATCCTATTCGATTTACGTGAAAACTCTAATTTTCTGATGTTTCTACTTCAATTCTGAGTTTTTCAATGTTACTAGTTGTATTGGTTCATTTTGTGCTTTGACTTACACGATTTTCCTTAGTCAAATTCATTGCTTCAAGATTTTTACCCTAATTAATCTCTATTAGGGTTTCTGAGTCAATTTTGGGCCAATTTCTATGTGTCTATGAAGTTCTACTTAGCCTATTTTCTATTTTTTGAAGTTGATACTTTTCTCCCCAGAAATCAATATTACTTTGAAATTCTGACTGACTGATTCCCTCTGTTAAAGATTCATGTGCATAATTCTTGATTATTTCCTTGTTTATGACCTTAATTAGTCATTTCTGCCTTATTCAATTGCCTGTAATATGTACTGATTCCTTTACATGATTATTTCCTTAATTAGACCCCTAACTATTTTATTCTGAGCTCCCTTATTTTAATTGAACCTCTTTCCTTAATTAGCCCCTATTGTTACCGTTTGGCTAATTTCTCCTTAATTAAGGGAAGCTTATTCCGAACCCTTATAGGATGGGATTTTGTGACCTCCTTGATTGACTGAATTTGATTCTTTTACCTTATTTGCTCTACTCTTGAACTACTATATAAAGTCCCCTATTTCACTTCTCAACACACGAACACAAGTTCATAACACACACACACACTCACACTCAAACTCTTCTTTCTTTTTCTGTTACTTGTGATAATTACTGGTCTAGCCGACTGAAAGCCAAGGCTAGATATTGGAACTACACTTGCTTTATATTCTACATTCATTTCATCAACTAGTATGTATCTAGTTAAATTTTGAAACCTAAACTCTATGTGTTTCATTCCTTCACTAGTTCATTAGTTATGAATTCAATCCTTGGTCCTGTTTACTACTTTGCTTAGCATGTCTAAATCATGTCTTGTTCAGTGTGTAATTAGCATGTCTAAACTGTAATTGCTTATTTGATGTTTGTCCAGCATGTCTATTTACCCCTTGCTTATTCCCCTTTATTGATAAGATCATGTTAGTTACTTAGTCTTTAAGGCATTCGATTGATCCTAATTGTGTGTCTGATTCTTTCCAATACCCTTTTGCTTTCAACATGACTTTACTGCATCCTTGTGCTATGTCTCAATTATGACTAGCTTGTTAATTCTATAAAACTCCTGAGTGTTCTATGCATTTGTTATCTATATGCCTCCCTGTGCCCTGTTCATGTGTTCCCTAAATGTGAATTATTTGTGTCCCCAACCCTTTCACCCCTGTGTGAAATCTGTTTGTTGAGTGTTCATGAATCTGGGTATCCTATGACCAATTGATTGTTTGCTAATTTCAAAAGTGTTCTTAGTATTTTTTCTCAAAACTGTTTTTTCACTACTAAACTAGTTTCTATTTCAGAAAACCTTTTCACTCCTAAAGTTATCTCTATATTGTTTTCCACTAAGTCTTTCAAAACTATGTCAAACACTCTCACTTTACTCTTAGAACATTAGGTTCTGACCCTCCAGTGTGTGTACTGCCTAGGAATCCCCTGAGATGCCTACGAACTCTGGCGCACTGGGCCCGTCCCTTCCACACTGCACATAACCAGCCCTTATCTGAGAAACGTCTTGGTATGAGCACTACTCGGGATCCTTGAGGTCCTTAGGGAACTCTGACACACCTGGACACAAATTGGCTATGAGATTTCTTGGCATTTGAGACTACATTGAAGGCCTGGTACTCCAAAGTTTACTTTGGGCCTGGTTTAGGCTCCCTATAGTATAGTTTACATTTTATTTATGTAATTTATGCAATCATGGCCTGTAATAATCCTTTGTAAACAGATATTGGGGTAACTAGTAAAAAAGGGGAGAGTAGCTATATGATTCTGTGGGGTAAAACTAGGTAGAATTCATGTTTTAGGTTTTACATTATGTTGATCTGCTATAGAAATCATGTTCTAGGTTTATGTTGTGCACTAGATAACATGCTTTAATATTTCCATGTTTATTTGAGTTAAAACCATGCTACATCTGCGCATTAGATATCCTGTCTTAGGGCACTCACGTTTACTGCTTTGCATACTAAAAAATGTGGGTAGATTATCACTCCATTTCTGATTCTGCATAATTTACTATCACTTATTAATCCTTCCATTAAGTACTAATATGGCTTAACAAAATAACCTTCTCCATGTGCATTAGAGATCTTGTTTGAGGATTGTATGTGCATTTGCCTCATGTCGCTTAAATAAATAGGTTAAAAACAGCCTTACGCATATGTATCATGTTCTGGTACAAATTGGTATAAATCACTTGTTATTATCTTCATCACTTAGATCAGCATGCCTATAGGATGAAATAACTTCAAATTGTTTAAATAGCTCCAGAATTATGGTTGCATATAGTCCCACACCTAGGAAAGCCTTAGGTAATTAATGTCCTTATAAGAACCGAGAAATTGTGATATGATTATTTATAAACTGCTCAAGTTTAACAGGTATTAAAATCAGTAGGCAAAATGATTAGGATTCTGTCACTTTGCTGTAAAAACAATGCTGCATATTCTGTGCTTTTGATGCTCACATAGATATCCTGTTCTAGGACATCTTTAAAATTGCCTAAAATCTGTGTTTGAGACGTGCTGCTTATTTTCCAATATATGTGGAGGTAAACATAAGCCCTTAACTGCTTTCCCTATTTGATAATCCTATGGGTTATTCATTGCCGCCTAGATTTTTTCCTTTCAAACAACTTAGTAGGGTCTAGAACTGCCTAAGTCTAGAGGTCCTAAACCCCTCCAGGACCACAAGGAAGGGACGGGTAACATCACGCTTAGAGTTCGTTAATAAACTTGCTTGTATAACCACTAAAGGGAGGGTAATGGGTAGTAAAAGGATATGATGACTTGTGCGCTAATGCAACATGTAGCCCCTCTAATTGAGGAGTGATTACCGAGCATTGCACGGATATGATCCTATAGGATAACCAACTTAGGACTTCCCTTATTCCTTTTACATATGTGTGCTTAGACTTCCTGTTTGCTAATTGACTAATTCACAAAGTAAGTTTGGCCGGGACCCACCGTTGTGGACTTCGAGGGGTGCCTAACACCTTCCCCTCAAAGTAATTTCAAGCCCTTACCCAACCTCTGGTAATGCAAATTGGTTCTATGAGTTACTTGTAATAGGTTCCCTAACGCACCTTAATTCGTTAGGTGGCGACTTTTCAACTCCTTGTACCCTTTTCCTAAAAGGAAACGAGTTATCCCAATAATGTCAAAAACCCTGACTATCCGCAAGGAGAAAAAATTGGGGGCGCGAAAACCTCAAGAGAATGAAACAATAGAAGTTTAGTTACTAGAATCAATAGATTCGCACGACAAGAATTCAAGAAAGTGGGATTTTTCCTAAGGGTTCTACAGCCTCTCGAAGATAAGTACAGACATCTCTGCACCGATCTGCAAAACTCTACTAAACCTGCTCATGACTTGTGAGACCTATGTAACCTACGCTTTTATACCAACTTGTCACGACCCAAAACCAACCTGGTGGTGATGGCGCCTATCATTGAACTAGACAAGCCGACACACTTTAAAAAAAATTTGTTTTTTCATAAAAACATTTAGATAAAAACCTTTTCCAATAGAAATTCTAAATAAAAGAGATAAATCTAAAATAAGAAAAATAGGGAAATAAATCCGAACACCGGGTGTCACTAACTTATGAGACAACACTAATACAATCTGAAATATAATACGACAACATCGTCTGGAAATAATCTAATTATGCTAAAGGGAAGATATGGAAGAAGAAGGACGGGCTGCGATTTCCATGGCAGTTACCTCACTATCTCCGACTGAGGATCCGCAACAGATTGGTCAACAACCACTTTTATGGTCTGAGATACCTGGATCTGCACACAAGGTGCAGGGATTAACGTGAGTACACCAACTCAGTAAGTAACAAGCCCAAACTATGGACTGAGAGGTAGTGACAGACTAAACTTCAACAATTAACAAGTTAAACTGTATAGTGAAATAGACACGCTTTTAGTTCAAATACTAAGCTTAAGAAGTAAAGAAAACGTAATTTTGAACAATGCAAGGTAAAAATCTCAGCATATCTCTAGGTACAATTGCACTATATGTAATAAATATACCATGTACTCCCACTCTCATGTAACGACCCGACCGGTCGTTATGAGCTCTAGCACGTCGTTCAGCAGTTGGAAGTCATAAACAACTTCATTTCAGGTATTATGACTTGTGTGTACGGTCAGAGTTGAAATTCAGGAGGTTCAGAGTTAAATTGAAAGGAAAATTCTCATTTCAGAAGCCTTAAGTTGAAGAAATTGAGTAACATTGAATATTGAGTAAACGACATCGGAATCAGGATCTGAAGGCTCCAGCAGGCTCGTATGATGATTTCGGACTTGGGCATACGTCCGGATCGGGTTTTGGATAACCTGGGAGAATTTCAGCGTATAATGTGGAAGTTAGCATTTTTGAAGGAATTTCCTAAGTTTGGTTTGAAGAGCATTTCATAGATATTGATGTCCGTTTGGGATTCCGTGTCTGGAAATAGCTCCGTATGGTGATTTTGGAGTTGGGATCGCGATCGGAAGTGAATTCGGATGTCCGGAGGTCATTTTGAAACCTTTTGGCTAAAGATAGATATTTGAAGGTTTTTGAGAATCCGACCGGAAGTGGAGAATTTTATATCGGGGTCGGAATAAGATTCTGGAAGTTGGAGTAGGTCCGTAATGTCGAATATGACTTGCGTGCAAAATTTGAGATCAATCGGACGCGATTTGATAGGTTTCGGCATCAGATGTGAAAGTTAGAAATTTCAAAGATCATAAAGTTGGATTTTAGTGCGATTCATGATTTCGGCGTTCTTTGATGTGATTTGAAGCCTCGAGCAAGTTCGTGGGGGTGTTATGGGACTGATTCGTGTGATTTGGACAGGGTCCCGGGGGCCTCGGATGTGTTTCGGGGCATTTCGGAGTGAATTTGCTGTTGCTGGTTTCTGGTGCTGCTGGTGTTCTATGCGATCACACCCTTAGCTGTGCGATCGCGAAGAAGAAAGGTGAAGGGGGTGAGTTTGGCCTATGCGATCGCGGTCCCTTGTGTGCGATCGCGGTCCCTTGTGTGCGATCGCGGAGAAGGATTTAAGGGGACCGGGTTTTTGGCCTATGCGATCGCGGAAGTGCAATGCGATCGCGGAGGGGTAGGCTGGGCGACTTGTGTGATCGCGGGCGGTGTGTGCGATCGCGGAGGGAGGCAGCAGGTGACTTGTGCAATCGCTGGCAAGATGGTGCGATCGCATAGGTGTTGGTTCTGGGCAGTGTTGATTTAAAACGGGATTTTGGCATTTCTCTCTCATTTTTCAAAGCCATGGGCGATTTTTGGAGAGCTTCAGGAGAGGATTCTCGTCATCTATGTTAAGGTAAGTTACTCCTACTCATTTCAAGTTAAATACAAGATTTATGCATGGGTTAAACATGAGAAAATTGTTGGAAAAATTAGGATTTTTGAAGAAAACCTAGAAATTTGGATTTTAGCCACGAATTGAGCATGAATAATTGAGTAAAATGTGTAATTGAGTTAGTAAAACTTCGGGTAGAGATTTTTCTTCAAGAAATTTCGAAGTCCAGACACGTGGGCCTGAGGGCATTTTGGTCATTTCATTGAGCCGGGCTGAGGAACTTTGTAATTTGAATTGGTTATGATCTATTGAGTATATTTTCATTGAATTATCGTTATTTGGATANGCGCATGTTGTCGCTTCGTAATTTACATCCCACGAGCGATATGTAATTTCCTTCACTCTTATGGGAGCGGGCCGTATGCCACATCGGAATTATAGTGCACTCTTGGTACGGGCCGGTCGATCCCCGACAGTGCACCGGGATTTAATTAAGAATGCACTTTTGGTACGGGCCGGTCGAACCCCGGCAGTGCATGGACGAAGTTACACTATGATATGATATGATTACATTGATAGACGCACTCTTGGTACGGGCCGGTTGATCCTCGGCAGTACGTAGCTATTCTTCCTCATGACTCCGACCGGTTGTCTTATTCCTGTGTGCGCTTGATTATTTGGCATTGTTTCATGGTTATTGACTTGTATTGGATATTTGGGGAAAAGAAAGTGGTCATTGTTATCGTTCCAGTATTAACTTGGATTTCTGTGCTTTATATATAATTGCTGCTCACTGTCTTACATGTCTTCCGCTTTTATTCGTTTTATCATTGTTATATCATACTGTTAGACCTTAGTGAGTGTCAAGTCGACCTCTCGTCACTACTTCTTCGAGATTAGACGGGATACTCACTGGGTACATATATGTATATGTACTCATGCTACACTTTCTGTGCATTGTGTTGCACAGGTATCCTTATAGTACAGTGATCGATTTGGGGACTTATACGGGCTGCATTCATCCAGAGGCGTTCCACAGCTGCCGGAGTCTCCCTTATGTGTACTTACATTTTATATTTATTGCCTTTGTACAATTTGTTTTTCGGAAAAGCGGTGTATAATTGTTTAAATTCTTAGAAATTGCTCATGGACTTGTGTCACCCGGTTCTGGGGATGTCTTGGTATCTCTTTTTGTTTTGTATTAAGTTGGTTTCTTGTCGTATTTAAATTACGAAATTTATTTATTTAATAATGAAAATGCAAGAAGAGGCTTCGATTCTAAAATGTTAAACAGGAAAGTGTTCCAACTGATTAAGGGGTCGGCTTGCCTGACAGTGGTGTCAGGCGCCCTCACAACCCATAGGTTTTGGGTCGTGACAACGTGGTATCAGAGCTCTAGGTTCCCCTAGGTTTCATGAGTCATGATCAAGTCTAGTAGAGTCTTGCGGATCAGTACAGTGACGTCTGTACTTTACTTCGAGAGGCTACAGGGATGTTAGGAGTACTTCCCTTCTTGATTCCTCATCGTGCGATTTGATTCCTTTAAGGCTTATGCCTATGTTTCTTCCCACTCAATATTACGCGTCGCGAAGCGGTTGCTATGAATCTAGAGTTTGAGGAATTGTAATGGGGCTACGGATACGGTGCGTGATGTTTCCATGCATAGTCGATTGGACTGTTGTTGTCGCCCTGTTGAAGAATATTATGTTATTTCAGCTCAGTAGCTATGTTTCTGAGAGCCTTGAGGCTATGCTCAGATGGTGATGATGTTCCCGATTAGTTATCGCGCGATGTCGATATGATGGTAGAATGCTTGCCCGTAGGATGAGGGTGATGAATGAATTGAAGGGAGGTCTTCTCAGAGTGTGAATTTGAGATTTCAGTGTTTTAGTTCCGGCGGAGGAAAGGCAATTGAACTATAAATGTTCAGGCTTGGGTGATAAAAGTAATGAAGCTTGGTGTTATCGAGCAAGGTGGAGTATTCACCCGTGTTGTGGTACCGATATTTGACCGAATAGAACATGTTAAGTTCGACGGTGCTATAGTTCTTCAATTTCCTTGGGTTAGAGTGTTGTGAAGCGGTGTTGAATAAGCAGTTGTTATAGACCGTGGTGTGCGGTGGTTAAGGTATTGAATGAACATTTCTAATGAAGGCATCTCAAGAAAGATGATCGTCAGAGAGTTTGAAGTCATGGTGATCTGATGTACCTCGGCTCCGAAATTGCAAGTCAAGCCTCGATCACAGCCTTTCCTTTAGAATCCGACTCCAGAACGGTATTATCTAGACATGATCAACCCAAGTACATCAATAAGTACTCAATAAATCAATTTCTAAGTCAAGTTATGCATTTCCTACTATTCTTCCAAGAATACTAAAATTCGACCCCGAGCCCACACGTTTAGATTTTTGAAAATTTGTGGAGGAATCAATTACCCGGAGTCTAAGGATCGAAGTTATGTAATTTATTCAAGAATTTATGGCCTAATATGGAAAATCACGAAATTCCTAAGAACCCTAAAGTTTACAACCTAATTCAATGATTTTACGTGGTTTATTAGTGAATTAAGCTAGGAATTATTGTTAAAATTA